>CAXAMN010021306.1:1016215-1054205 GCA_963970005.1 Durusdinium trenchii
GGTGGGTGGGTGGGTGTGTGTGTGTGTTTGTTGCACATGTCCATTTTGAGTGGGGAAACTGATCCATAAAAAGGTTGTATAAATGGTTATCCACTCCCTGAGTAGGACAGTCAACATTGTTGTACGACGGAGAGAATGTTGCGACAGTCTCATGCTCATGCACTCTTCCACAACAACTTTGCAGCATCTGTAGTAGTGAGTCAACTGGCACCATCGTATGTTTCAAATCACCCAATCAATCCAATGATGAGGTAGCTAGCTCTCGTGAGCTCAACCTGCAGGTGATTTGCTCAAATAGGTGTCCTTCTGTTTGCATCATGCCATCCAAATCGATATGGCAATTCTGCAGCTATTTGAGATGTAACCATCTGCTGGCGGCTGCAAAGGTGCAGGAATTGGGACACGTACATGTTGTGTTCTCATTTGCGCTTAGGCACTCTCCACTCGCAGGCTGTGTTCGGCCTCCTGTGAATTATCCAGCGCCAAAATGGGCGATGCAAAGCTACATGATTCGACCAAGTTCATCGCCTTCAGGTGCAGAGTGCCACGCCTCTTGCTCTCTGTCATAGGCTTTCGTGAGAGTTCCATGGATTTTCGCATCAACAATGAGATGAAGCCCTTCATGACTCACCGACTTACCATCATCGGATCCACCAGATCAACCAAAGTTCATTGGAAGTGGTTTCAATCCAGTCTTGTACCTCTTCATGAGAGTTCCATGCCCTCAATCGCAGCAAACATGACATCAAGCACTTCATGAGCATACTCACATGCCATCATTGCATCCGCTTCCACCAAAACTTTCCTGCCGACCAAATGTTTGTTCAAACCGTCACTGAACAAACCCCGGCTTGCAATAGCAGCCTTGCCATGGTTTTATCTCTCCAACGAAGGACCACTATGTTTCGTTGCACGTGCAGCGGAAGAGCGCAAACAACGAAGAGGTTCTCTGGACTGCAACGATCTGCATTGAATGAAATTCATGCAAATTCAGCAGAACTTTCAGGGATTGAGATGATGTGTTTCCCTCTGTCAGGTGATGTGACCAAGAAGGGAACCTTCCAACCTTCGTCGTTCACCGTAACCAGCTGCACCGTACTGGACCAAAAACGACCGAGGCTCTTCACGTCCGTCACGTACTTGGCCCGGGTCACGTACAGAGTCACGACTCCATGCGGGAAGCCGATCACGAGGCCGTATCTATGATGTCTGGAATCTCTGAATTAGTGAACCAGCCTTTTTTGGAATTAAGACCTTATATAATGGAAATAAAATTAATTAATGGAATAAGTCCTGTGATTTTTTATAGCCTTATATGGAATTAACATCAATTTACATTGACCCCTACTTCAATGGAGCAGAAGTTCCTCCACTCAACAGGGGAACGGCCTGCCGTGTGTCATCCGTTGACGGCCAGTACTGCGCCCCCGAGCGACGCGTTCACGCATGATCGTCATGCACTGCGTCCGTCACTGCGCGACGACAATCGGTCAGTGATGACACACCAAACGACGATGGCTCAAAAGAACTCCATTAAGCACCCCTTTGTGACTGCTGGTAGATGCCACTTTCTTTGGGGGTCAGCTTTTGTTTTAGAAAAGGAATGAAGGTGGGGTGGGTTCCATCCGAGTCGCGGACTTTTGGATCGACGGGATTTCTCCGTGAGGTCAACCAATCCGACTTCATGATCTCTGACCCTCCAGGATGGTGACAGGGGAGGAGACTGACTGACTGCATAAGCTCCGGCAGAGTCCTTGCGCAATCCATTCCGTTGGGAGTTGTATATTTTCTCACACTCATAGACCTTGCCTTGAGCAAGTTAAGCTCTGACTCTCCTTCAGATGTTTGTTCACACTGCGGTCAAGTGTGGACTTCGTGATGTTTGACATCGTTTGACATGTGCACTGGGGTGCCAGGGTGAAGCAAAGCGATCTGGACGTGCTTTGAAAGGATACAAGATTTGCAGGGATTTGCCCAACATAAATACTTTCTAAACCCCAATCTTCATCCCCAATCAAATTGCAATCGTATTTAATGACCATTGAGAGCGTAACAGGAGCTTTCTTGGCTGTTGACTCGCTGGCATCTTTAAAAATGTACTTTGTCAGGTATGGTGCCACTGATTTCTGCCAAACCTAATTCAACAGCTAGCTACAAGCACCCTCCAGCAGGTCTCCTCTCGTGGCTGAAATGGAGACATGAAAGTAGCAGGTGGTGACCTGGCAGTGAGTGCTCCGGTATACTCAAATTATCTAAAATTCATTTCTTACCTGGACCCTCCAAAGTACTTGGCGACCTCCTTAAAACAGGATGCACTACTTCTACTCCGTCACTCCGAGGTACGACCAGGGGAGCCGCCGTTTCGACCGCTCCCGCCGTCTCTTTGGTCACGCGAGGCGAGACCCGGTCACTTCAGCGCCTGCGAAGGAGAGCAAGGGCACAGCGGCGAAGGGCAGCACCACGCTCTGAAGGACGTTCAGGTAGCCTTGGGTCGCTGCGCCGAGGACGCGGAAGGTCGTCGTCTGCCGGAGGGAAAGAACTCCGGTATACCCTTTTGGTAACCATTTGTTGTTCACCGTTTTTTGTTGGACTGGTTGGACTTCCAGTCACCGGCCACTGATCTACCGGCTCTCAGACTGGAATCATGGGTAGCCTTCATTCAGGAACTCCGAGCATGCTTCCTTTCAACTAACTAAACTGGGCTGGTGGGTCCCAATTCCCCCACCCCCTTCTCAAGCTGGTCTTGCTTTCTCTACAAGATACCAACATCGGCGTAGAGACTGTGACATATGTATACGCGTCTTCGGACCAGCCCGCAGAGGTACCGAGAAACGCAGAGTAAGGTCGGGGGGTCTTCCAAGTGGCCTCTGGATCCGGTCATGGCCCTGGGGGCCCTAGAGATCCGGTACACGAAGGAGTCACGGGGGGGTCATGGGCACTCGGACAAAGAAACTCCTTCCTGTTTGTTGAGCACCCTGACTGGGGAAAACTCCTGGCTGAAGGGAAGTTGGCCCCAGAAGTTGGACCCGAACACCACCGTTTCATGCGGCCCAGTGTACCATTCAGCACATCCAATCCATCACGCCGGTCGCGAAAGTAGAAGGCCACCTGTTTGGCGGGTCGAAACTTCTGGCGTCGCTCGGTGGGTCGCTTCGGTCGGCGATTCTGGTGGGTGCCAATCCAGGCTATGTCCACTTTGCTCCTGTGCATACATGGTTACAGGCAGGGAAGAAGCTGTTACTAAATACACCCAGCCAGGAGCTAGCTGGCAACTGTGCCACTGCTGGCAAGTGTTGCTGGAATCAAAATATATACGAACAAAAAAAAAAAAAAAAATATATATTTGTATATACGAAGCACCCAGTGCAGCAAGATAGCCCAAGTATCCAAATACAGATCAACCCAAAAACACTACTTGGAGTCATGGGTACAAGTATCTAGGGTACTTGAGTCATGTGCCATTTGCCCAAGTATACTTAAAGTCGGATCCAGGTAGATATCTGACATCGGTCGGGAATGGGATTGGAACATCGCATCATGCTAACTTCCCGCTCTGAAACACCGTGAACTAGACATGTTTCGTGGCAGTCGAGGCGCTAAGAGGCAGGGCACCAATGCCATCGAGCGCGTGATCAGCGCCCGTTTGATGGGTGGCACCTGGAGAGGCGCCCGTCCGAGCCTATAGTGGGTCCAGTGATCAAATGCTGGGATGTTCTCGTTCGGATCCAAGAGAAGGTAAAGTTCCCTAAGGCTCCTGTCCCATATCCTCAGGTTCGGTTGTTAGACCCCCCTGGCACCCACCCCAACCATCTTCTCAGGAGGTGGTTGGAGCCCTAGGGGTTATAAATCATCCACCCTGCCAGGGGGGTCACTCATCGGAAGATAAGCAACATCACCCCAGGATCTCGCCAACTGCGTCCCATGTTCATCCATTCACGGGGGGGGGGTCGGATGGCAGTGAGAGAAGTCGAATTGGGTGATCCCTCCAAATATACCCTAGGGCTCCTGGCCCACCTCCGTGAGGTTCGATGGTTGGGGTGGGTGCCAGGGGGGTCTAACCACCGAACCTGAGGATATGGGCCAGGAGCCTTAGGGTATAATTGAACTCGTCCATGTCCATGTCCGCCAAAAAAAATCGGCTGTCGACTTCGACGCGGCTGTTTCAGGAGAACAAGTTCTGGGGAGGAAGGTCATGTCTACTGACTCTGACTGGTTTCGATCGCGGCCTTATCCACAAATTCTGAACAAATTGAATCTCTGTTCCATGGGGTTCTCTATCTTGCCTTTGCGATACCTGGCAAAAACAATTGCTTAAAACAAGTTGGTGGCGGCCCTTTAGGACTCCATGAGGTGGCCAGCCTCTGCTTCCGTTTATCAAGCAAAGTGGCGGTCTCACGGCTACCTTCAAGCCAATTGTCTCCCATCTCCAATTGCAAAAAGTGTCTCTGCGAGGCAAACACCCGAGCTCTGGCTTGCTATATAGTGTGCCATGCTGTGGTCGTGATTCAAATGGTTCCCGGTTGGGACCATGGCGGACACGCCCTTTGCTGGCCGATAGAAGGGCATTGTCTCCTATTTGTCAAACCTGCTCGTTGTTGAGCAAATGTCTCAAAACTGCTTGGTGGTGCAAAGAGAGCTTGTTGGTGTTCTTGTACTCCCTCATGTGTCCGCCATGCGTTTTTTGGACTCGCCTGAACAGGTTCAGTGTTCTTCCTGCGAACAGGTCGCCAGTGTACAAGTCGTCAAGAAGATGCTGAGCGTGCTCCTAGGAGCCAACGGGTTGGTCCATGCGTACGGTCAGCTCCAGTGTAGGGGTCCGCGTGGACATGGATGAAGGCAGGAGGAGAAACATGCCAAGAACGATGCAGAGAGTCAGCCGATGCCGATCTGAAGACGCTGCTCCCGGCATGTGATAGTTCTAGGAAGACTCAAGAACAGCTGCTCCCAGAATCACTTGGAGGAACAGTTCTTGCCGTGCGTGCTGCCTTGTTGCAGTACATGTACCTCCTCTGGCAGACCAGGCAGGAAGTACCATTGTCTCCCCTTTCTTGGCAACTCTCTTGCAGTGCAAGCGGCCATTCGGTGTAAGAAGTGCCCTCCAAGGGCTTCTCTTCACTGCAACGGAAACACCATGCTACACGTTCACAGAACCTCGTCTTCTCTCCGTTCTTGAGTACTCTAACCCGTAGATGGCTTCTGAAACAGTGCCAGCAAGAGATGGAGGCATGACCGTGAGGCATAAAACCATCCCTTACATCCCTTACATCCCTCATCCATCCATCCCTCCCTCCCTTCCATCCATCAATCCCTTAATCCAGTCCAACCCAACCCAACCCAACCCAATCCCATCCATCCATCCATCCATCCGTAGCCATTTTGGCTCAAGGCGCGCGATTAAGTGGCTTCAATTGCATGATGGAGGGATTGATGGTTGGATGGATGGATGGATGGCTGGCTGACTGGGTGGATGGATGGATGGATGGACGGACGCATGGATGGATGGATGGATGCAGATGGATGCGGATTGATGGATGGACAAGGATTGATGATGGATGGATGCGTGATGCGCCCTTTCTGATTTTGTGCAAGTTTCGTATGATATGAATATGAAATTTCCATCCTGGTGTAGGACGTGTTAGTATCGCCACAGTATATGGAACCCCCATCAAGGGAGGTATGCCCACGAACCCTCTCATCCTTTACCTGCCCCTTTGGCATCCACCTTCTCTTTGTTGGTTCCTGTTCCTTTGCCGTTGCCCATGCTTTTGCAAGTCCTTGTTGTGTGGTGTCCAAAAGGTCCTCCAGCACCAGGATCTCGACGTTCGCTTCGTTGTCATCAAAGGATACATCTCATACTGATATCCTCACCATCAATAACTTTGTTGGAGCCAAGTGGCTTCATTGATCATGTCACCTGAGCAGGTCTGTTGCACCGTTGCACCTGGCTCTATCTACACATTGAGCAAGGTCCAACCCTGGCATTCTGCAACTCAATGTCCAATTGGATGTTGTGAAGTAGGTCTTGACAACAAGTGTCGTAGAACCTTTCCTAGTTCCCATTATGGTCCCTTCTCCATTGCTTGCAATTATCGCGCGTCTCTCCGTTGTATTTGCAATTCTCGTCATCATTGATGGCTTGCAGAAATGCTTTCATGGGAATGACCCAAATACGGTCTGAAGTGCTGATCTGGAGGCGGCATTGGAGTCTATATCTATTATATATACCTGAATCTTCCTAGGGCTGCACTTTTTTGCGCCTCCAACCTAGAAGGCGCCTCTAGGAACTGAGAGACAATTTTTGTTGCAAAAGGCGATTCTTGTGTTACATAGATTCATCCCCAGTTATGGTGATAGAACATATGATAACCGTGATAACAATGAAACTTATACACTTAACATATAGGAAAAACACCACAAACCCCGAACCATGAACCAACACATAAGTTATATACATTCAAAAGGTTCAAGCATGATAAACCGTGAAACACATGAAGGCATGATAACTCACTGTGGAAAAGTGAGCGCACACAACATGAAACTATATATAGATATATGAACTGCTAATTTTCCACTTGGATTGGCCTGCGAAAAATGACCCCCACAAGTCCGGCTTTCCCCTTCAAAACCTGCATTTCAGGCAGGTCGAACCGGACTTGTGGGGGTCTTTTTTTGCAAGGAAAATTGCAAATCTGAACATGATATCGCGCAATTTGATAAACACACATGAAACAATGAAACACATGAAAACCACATGAAAAACCTGAAATACGTGAAAAAACATGAACCATATGAAAGCCACATTAAAAACATGAAAGCACAGGAGAGCCACATGAAAAAAATAACACATGAAACAAATGAAAAACACAAAATACACGAAAGCACACATTAAAGCACATGAAAAACACGCGACATAAGCAAAAACATGAAACACGTGAAGCAACGAGAGGCGGAACTTCCCGGGTAAGAGGCGGAACTTCCCGGGTAAGAGGCGGAATTCCCGGGTTATGAATTTTTGGCATAGTATTTAATTAAGTCGACAGGTTGCCGCTTTCAGGCTCGTCTCTAATCGAAAGGGGAAATGGCGTATCAGCTTCCATCCCGTGTCTTTTCGAGTTCGACCCTGATGGCTGGTTTGACGTTAGTGAAAGAAGAGAAAGATGTGGACAAACTTGATGGTGACGATGCAACCCTGATGTCAGAGCTGCAACAACCGCAGGTGGGGCTGTTCGTTTCTATAGGTATTGATACTCACCTCTAGTCAGTGTTTTGGTCTGAACATTTCCTGGCTAAAGATGTTAGCTTTGTTTTCTGCCGGTTGCAGGCGCTCAGGTTGCAAATCCAGCAACTGCCTACTCCTATGAACTCTGCCTTGAAAGACCTCCAAACGCCAAACACCTCGGAGAGTTACGTCTTGCCTGATGATGAAACTCAAACGGCTGGTTTGGGCTTGGACGCAGTTGCTAGCAAGCATGATGAAAGTCTGTATGCTTGGGTTTGACCGATAATCTTTTATCATGTTGATATCATGTTGATAGCTGTCGGCAGCAGCAGCGGAAGACCACCAAAAACATTACAAATGACAAGATTCCCTTCTACCAGAAAAGCACGAGAGGCAGTTTTTGTTCTAAGCGGCAACTCTTGAATGGAGAGGCTAACATTTGAGCCTCTCTGCTAAGAGGCTGAGAAAAGCAACCACCGGAGGTTTAAGGTATATGGTGCAGCTATGTTGTCTTTCGGCGTCTGGCTGTTGAATGCCCAATGACAAAGCGATTGATTGCAAGTGAACGTCTTCTTCATCACCTCGAGGAACTTTTTGGCACCCCACGTGCTTCTGAGTTGCAGGATGGACATGCGGGAGAGAGAGTGTCTGCAGTGGATTGACATCTGCTGATTAAAATCAAGAACCCTCACCAAACCTGTAGGTCGGCCAGTTACTAGCTCAGCGTTTTTCTCAGCGTTACTAGCTCGGGTCGCCTCCTGAGCAACATGACCAATGACATTCTTAACTGATTTGATCCCTGCGCTTCTGAGCGGGACAACCCCCCGTGGTAAATGTTAGTAATGTCATCATACCTCAACAGCAATCTGTCGCGTGTCAGACTGTCCTTCTTCATCTTCCAACCTCTAAACAATTACACCGGCACAAACCCCAGATAGCAGTTGACTCAAACGAACGCACATCTTGTCCTCTTAGCCCATCGGGACAGTGAGTCAGACAAGTGGAGAGACATGTAAGGAGACAAGTGGGGAAACAAGGCAGCACATAGGCAAACAAAGGGGAAGACATGTAAGGGGACTATAGTGTACAAGTGGGGAGACATGTAAGGAGACAGGTGGGGAGACAAGGCAGCAGCGGCGCAGTAGTGGCGAACCAAAACGCCAATAACACAAACAAACAAGTGGGGAGACATGTGAGGAGACAAGTAGGGAGACAAGGCAGCAGCGGTGCACCAGTGGCAAACCAAAACGGAGATCACACAGCCAAACAAGTGGGGAGAAGTGTAAGGAGACAAGTGGGAAGACAAGGCAGCAGCAGCACAGCAGCGGCAAACCAAAAGGGAATACAGGCTCCAGCCATTGAGAAGTAGGAACCCAAAAAAATTGGGCCCCTATAGCTCTCGCTGTCTGGTGAAGCATAAACAAAGCAAAAAATACTCAAAAACTTGAACAAAAACTCACCAAACCCAGCTCGACCCCTTCGTGCCCGGCCTTCAGCTGCAAGTAACCTTGCATCACCTAGGCCCGTTGGAGCGATTGGTGCAAGTTCAGGTGCCATATCTGTGGACAATTCCCAGCTGTGGCTAACTCTATGCACCTGGTCAACACATCTACCTGGACCTTCTTTCGGGGTGTCCTGGCTGGAGGTCCCGGATGGTGGTGGGCTGGGGCGAAACCAGCCAGGTGACCCCGACATGAAGGAGCTGGCAGGTCTTTCCAGCAACTGATCCACGTCCAAAACCTCCATCCATCCATGGAGTCGAGTCTCAGTTCGTATCTCAGAAAAATGGGTAGATGGTACAACTGGTACAATCAACTTCTTTATATATACAACTGGGTCATGTCCCATTTTACTCTAGGGTACTTGAAGTCAGGTCCGGGTATATTGAATGTCTTCCATTGCTTTTTTTTGGGGTTTCTCCTTGCCACTGGTCATGTCCAGTTGGCACCAAGGTATCTCCTCGCCAGGTTGGTCAAGGAGCTCATGGATCCCAAAACCACCACCCCAATCATAGTGGTCTCCAAATAGATAGAAATGATACTGGCACGGTTGTCCAATACTTTCTGAAAGGGCTTTGACTTTTCTATCAAGCTAGTGACTTACATATGAGGTGAATACGTAGACAATGAAGGATCAAGAAGCAAAAGGTACGTAGTCACGTAGTCCCATGCAGTGAGAGAAGCAAGAACCAGCCCCGCCACACGGTCGGCATGTTCGGAGGGCAAAGGACAAGGACGAGAGGTTAGGTTTTGGATCGAGAAAGTGACCGGGACCGCGGTGTGTAAGTACCCTGGACCCTCCTTCAAGTACTTTTTGAACATAAGACATGACCCTATAACTGACTATATATAAACTACTAAATACTTACAAGTGTCACAAACGTACTCTAAGGTACTTTCCGGGTCGACTCAACTCAAGGGATGGATCTCCTCTCTTCCCAGTCCCCCAAAAATTCAGCCCAGCCCAGTGTGTGTGTCGTCACCAATTGCCGCGACTACCGCTTCTGCTAGTGCAAATCAGTCGGGTGGCCAACGTAGTATACCTATAAAATATAAATACTCCTTTTCTGCAGTACTTGGTACAGGATCTTCTTTCCTTCTATACATCTTCCTTCCCACTGACATCAGCCTTGAGCCTTGTCTGCGAGAGTCGCGGACCGTGCGTACCGCGACTCTCGCGTTGTCATCGGGTGGCCCACTGGCCCGCGTAGGCGCCGGTCATGGTACTGGACTGTCCCGCGGCACAGAGTCCCAGCGCCCAGACGATGCGCATCGTGGAACCAAAGGCATCGCCCAGGTAGTGGCCGGCATTGGCCAGGCCGATGCCTTCCTAACACGAGAAGTAGCGTCTGAATTTAGATGCAATTTTAAGGAGCAAATGGAGAAGTGTGATATGTATAGGATATTTTGTTGTTGAAAGAGGGTTTGGTGGGTTCGAAGGGGAAGTCTAGGGCTTCGAGTAGGTTTAGGCGATTGGTTCTTGAAAAAGGGATGAAAAACGAGGAGTTATTGGGCTTCAAACAGTCCAAGGATATCCAAGAAGTCTAAGGTCCTTTTGAACATGCCTATATTATAAGGGAAATATAGACAGAATTGAATAGTCTCAGTAGGAATTGAAAGGATGTGGGCATTGAGATGAACTTCTACGTTGATTCCAAGAGTCCAGGACCCAGGATTGATGGGAGGACGAGTTTCCCCTCGAGTCACGAAAACCCTCGGCTATCGGGTCGGTTCCAACGCAATCGAATCGAGTCGAGGCAGTCGGCAGTCTCGTCGATAGGAACAGCCGAGACATCTGATTAGAGGAGATTGTCAGTAGATCACATAGGACAAACATGGACAAACCGACTGTCAGGGCACCAGTTAGCAGCGACAAAAAGACTGCCCCGACACTCCACCCCGAGTGTCGGCGGGCCAGTGTGGCGGCCCATGAACGGCCCAGTGTCGGTGCCGGGCTTGTTGAAGAAACCCTTGGCAAAGACCGCCACGACAAAGGTATTGATCACCTCACAAAGTGATCGAAAGAACTCGAAACATGTGTTACAAGCCGGGTGTTGCCACCAGGAATTTGGTCACCGCGAGGAATAATGATGATTGAATGTATGACACAAATCAATCAAATCTATATAAATCATTGTAATTCTAGAATTCGGAAAAAGGATAGGACATGGAACCAAGCACGGGGTGCAGTCGGACTTGAGAACAAATAAGAAGCAGCGATTACACTCTTCTCAGGTGCATCCTAACGTCCAAACGGTCAAGGTATAGAGGCAATAGACTGACTCTTGATTGATATAAACGAAAAGCAACCGGGGCCTTTGAGTTCGTGATCCCTTTGGAGTCTCCACCTCAAACCAGGGGACGAGAAGGTCTCATCAGAGGATCAAGCTCACAAACTGAAGGTCCTGGATTCAAAAGTCTACTTCTACGGTCCAATTCACTGTTTGTTTTCAAGATCGGTACGGCTTTAGTTACCCGTAATTTAGCTCAGATGTTGGGTCCCCTTACCCCTGTTTTGCTGGGAGGAGACGGGGATGTTTCAAGCAGCGACCGAACCCCACCCCCACCCCCCCTACGAATCCAACGCCCAACGCCCAGCTCCGAGCGGCCAAGGAGGTGAAGATCGCCACGGTGGATTCCACGGTGAACAAGCGAATGGCCTCCTCCTGGTTTTCCGTCGCGTTTCTGTTCGTCGTTCTCGCGGTTCTGTTCGTGTCATGCGCTGCTCGTGTTTTCGGGGGGGGCGCGTGGTGAAGAGTGCGGGAACTTCTGCGGTTGGGTTTCAGACATTCTTGGGGGGAGGGCCATCCTGGCAGGCGTTGCCAAAGCAGGTGTGACCAGAACAACTACCTGGAGTGGACCCGTTCGTACCTCAGAAAATGAGGGCTAGTGTACACTGTATTTTTTTTTAAATAGTGGCATGTCCCATGTTGTAGGGTACTTGAAGTCGGATCCAAGTATATATATAATATATACATGATATAGTGGTGAATGTATTATTCTTGGATTTGTTTAATTGAGGAACCCGGAAAAGATAATTTTCCCCATGCCAGGGGATTTGCCCAGGAACCGGGAAAATAGAAACAAACACAAGGTCTTCGCAAAACCAGGTCTTCCATTGCGTTTCAAAGGAGTGGCCATTGGTCACCAGCACCAAGAAAATCCTCTCCAGGTTGGTCAAAGAGCTCATGGATCCCCCGTTCGACACCTTGGAAAAAAGTGACATGGAAATACACTAAATCGCACTATTCTCACTATATACATGGACTCCCTGCCACGTGCATCCACAAGCAACTTAACACTGCCAAACACTCGAGTTGGCACTGGACTATCCAAAAATGCCGCCCCATTCACACCCCAACCTCAACTGATGGGCCTATCGTCTCCGACGTGTCCGAGAACACCGGGGGGTCTCGGTGGGTCCTCCCCGCCCTTGTGGATCTCGCGGCTTTGGACCAGTGCGCTGTGGAGGAAGAGGTTGTGAGGCATGATCACACAGCCCACCATGCCTCAAACCAGCGCGCCGCTTGACACAGGCTGAGGCACATGCCCGCATTTTTAGAGAAGAGTTGGTTTGCTTTTTTCGGGGTGGCTGCGCGAAAGACCACGGTCGGTGGTTTGGTATGGGACGGGATATTGTTGGTGCACTATAGCTGTTTGGGCTCCAACTACCCTCTGGGAAGGTGTTTGGGGTGGGGTTGGAGGTCTAAGTATACCTTCTGAGGATGCATTTGGAGCGCCAATGTGGCGACATTTTATGGCCAAAGACAGCTGCCAGCTGCGTGGAAGATGTTTTGCTTGTCCGGGTGTTTTGTTGGTAAGTTCAACGTTGAGCTGGACTTCGGATGAGGGGGGAACCTCCCCATTGCCCACCGACAGAAGAGTATGAAAGAAGATCAACACTGGTTGGGTCCTTGATAGGTTATAAGCAAGGTGCCTTTAAAAACCGGTTGCAGGGAACTTGACCGTCGGAGAACTTCCGGCCCCCCCCTTTTCTTTTATCCCATTCAATTTGGTTAGAAAAATAACCGTCAAAGCAGGACAAGTTGAGGTGCGTATTGACTCCACACCGTTTTAGTTCATTTTTTCTTCACATGCACGTTCACACCAAGCACGAATTGGCACGAGTCTGACACATAATCTAAGTACCATTCCTTTAATGAGTTCTTGCCGCAAATTGGGTTTTGTGCCAGAGCCAACGGTTCTCCCTGAGGGAATGCTAGCTATGTATTATAGAAATAAGATGAAATAAGCATCATCATCATGATCAACTTTGGCTGTTGAATCTCCAAGTCTCATCCAATCAGGTGTCTTCTCGAGTGTTCAGAAGAGTCCTCCAACAGCCCCGAAAACAGAGTCCCAAACCATTCCTGTCGCCTACAGGTGCCTCTGCCACTCTGGTCAGCCTTACCATCTACACTTCCTGCAATCATCATGGGCCAATGTGGATGGCACCATGCATGGCCGATCATGCAATCCAAACAAGTGGTATTCACTCACTCCAAATCCATCCAGGCCATGTACACCCAGGTTGTGGGATCTAGGAACGAAAAATCCGTGCGTTCTTAGGGCTAGCCCTTCACCATCCTTCACCTGCCCAGGCCACCGACCACTTGTTGGAGCGAGTTCGGTGGCAGCTGTGGGATGGTCAGACCTTCGAAGACGGCGACGTTGTCCGGTGAGATCACCAGGAATAATCGGCCCATGGACAAGGCCTCAGACGACCCACGCGCCCCAGGCGCCCGTGCGTTTAGGCGGTGAGATCACCCTGGTCGACCCTAACGAGGCCCGGTGGAAATGGGCCCCGCATCCGTTCGGAAAAAGCGGACGTATAGGGTCGCACATGGGTCGATAACAACAGCATATTGCTGGTTAGATACGTATGTAAGGATGATTGCTATTGCTTGGGCTGAAAAAAACAAAACACAACACAAACTCTTCCAACTCGCGGCCAGCGCATTGTGCCCAGGCAGCTCAAGACAAAAAAGATCAAACAAATGCATGCCGAGGGGCCAAGGTCAGGATCAAAGCTCCAAAGAAGAGTTCCAATGGACGTGTTCCCGAGCGTTCCTCAGACCAAAACATCGATGTCTACCCCAACTGCTCATCCCAACATTGATTTGATCTGGTGTGATTTGACCAGGAACATCAAGGAACGTATTAATCTAGCCCAAAATGCTCATCATCCCCAAATGCACGTTCCTCTTCATCTGAGAGGGTCGTGCAATTAGGTGCCAACATGTATATAATAAATGCATACTTAAATGCATACAAATACATCAACTAAGAAGGGCAACATGTATGATACGATATCATACGTATCTCCCTTCTTAATACCTTAAATCTCCCTTCAATGCCTACTGGAACTGCTTACTCCCTTCTTTGTTTTGCACCTCCAATTCGTTTTGGACCCACCCCAAGATCCACCCAACGGCTGGGGCGAGGCTTTTGGCTTCACAACGGCTGGCGTACTAAGCGGAACTCGAGGAACAAGCGTCTAAAAAGAGGAAGATGAAGGCGGCGAAGGCTGTCACCAGGACCTGAGTGTGAGATCACCCTTACAATCACCCCTATGTTGCCTATGTCTAGGCAACTATCCGTGTGTTGGAGCAGGTTTCGGGGGGAGGTCAAATTTGAGGACTTCCACATCCCTGTCCAATGTGTGCTTCTTGGCATACGTTCAATTTACGTTCCATGTACGTTCCGAACCCTTTACATAATAACTCAGCCATGGACTGCAGTGGGTTTGAACTTTCCTTGTGTGCGTCACATGCTGTTCCAAAGGACCTCTGACAGCACCAATTCCAAACGAGCCATGGATCTATACACTCCCAAAAACTAACATAGACCCTGACGTCCTGGCCCCCTGGAAGAGTGTTTTCCTCTACCAACCAGTGGTTTTCAGGGTCCATGGGATCGTCTTCCAGGGTCTAGGTGTTTTGTACAGCTTAGAACATCCCAACCATTTCGCAGACCACGAACCGGAGTGGTTCGGATCGGTTTCCCATCGTACGGTGATGTCGTGTGTTCGACACATTTTTCCTGTACCGGTGCCTCAGGAGGATCCAGGCCAAACCTTGGGATCCCTAGCCATCCTGGCCCGAGAGGGGGTTGTAGTCCCGACTAAAACCATGGTTTGACCACCACCACGAAAAGACGGGGAAGACCTGTTGTTGTGGTTCCTGAAGTGTCTGTTGTGGATACACCCATCTCCTGGCCCTGTTCCCACCCACCTTCCATCAAGAAGACGTGAGCGTGGCCGATCCATGTCACCAGGTCGAAGATGTGGGGATGCGAAGAACGACGCTCGGCACCGCGCTGTCTCTATGTACGCTCGGAGCCTGTTAAGGAAAGTCACCACCAACTTTGACCTATGATTGGAGGCAACATCTATCAACATCTAAATGATCTATAGAACCCAAGCCTGCAATGACAAACTTTTCGGCCCATACCTGCTGGCTTCCACAAAGTCTCCATGAACACCTGCGACGTACTCTGGCTCCATGAGTTTCCCGGGAAAAATAACGGTTCACCAAAATAAGACATGTCCAGTTGAGGGGGAAACCAGCCCCCCAAAAAGGTCAAAGGTTATCCATTGAACTCCTCTTGTGGATCCGATGTCGCCTTCCCCATCTGTGTCCGTCCTGTCCGTTGCAGCTGAGAGACCCCTTCAGCCAAGGAGAGGCCCACCAAGAGCTCAAGGCCTTAGATGATATGCTGCCGCTCATGCCTCTGTGAACACGAAGGAATCGCAACTCAAATCGCTCCTGTGGAGGCAACACATGGTCTTTTTGGAGCCAAAACACAGAGACTGTGAGTATTGAATATATAGTCACCCCCAGTGATTTGATGAAATTCAGCGCACTCTTTGTATGGAGGAACAGAACTTGCCACTTGACTTTCCCCTAAGGCTCCAACCATATCCTCAGAAGGTTGTTAGACCCCCCCTGGCACCCACCCCAAGCATCTTCTCAGGAGGTGGTTGGAGCCCTAGGGTTCAGCATGTTTCTTGAAGCCACGTCTGGACGATCGAGGTGTCGTCGTTGTCTGGAGGATCGGGGAAGGAATCGAAGGGAATCATCTATCGAGCACGTTCGCACAGCAACCTGGACGCGACTGACCCAGTACCTTCGAAACATGGTGACATGACCCCTCAAATAAAAAACAGGTAGGTAGATCTGTATGTACGGTATGTATGTATACCATCTTGTACCCATCTTGTACCGAGCTAACGAGTTTCCGGGTGCGACCTCCAGGAACGTTGGCTGTTTCGTCTCTGCATCTTCTTCCCCCGACGGACCGGACGGAGCGTTCCGATGACCAAGGCGCCGATGGAGCAGCCGATCACCTCTTGAATGTCCGAACCGATGATCGCCATCTCCTCGCCGGCCGTGGAGATCAGGTGGAGACCGGGGTGGTTCGTCCATCTGGTTCCGGTTTTGGATGGTTTTTTTTTGGACCTGGCGGTTTTCAGGCAGAAGTTGCGTGTTGAAGCCTACAAGTGAAAGCACCATCCACAGGTTTTGTATGTCATCGAAAGTTCCTGGATTGGCTGCTGCCACAAATATATAAGGACTATAAAACCTGCGGTTGTTCCGAGTCGCAACCTGTTCGTATAAAGACATGGCCTCAAAAGGGCCTAGAACACCCACTCCTGAAGAAAGACATCCAACAATTCACTTGCCATGGCTGCCATTGACTATGCCTTGGAAATTCATGTCTTGCAAACACTCTGGTCATGTCTTGGTCTCTTTCGGCATGTGCGTCTCCCTCCACCACTCATTCATCGAACCCAGTTGTTCATCCATCCCTCCCCGCTCCGCCCACCAAACCCCCAGACCCCCCATCAACCCGCCCCGCTCCGTCAAGACCCACAGGAGCAGCCGCAAGGGTCGCCCGAAGGCATCACGGCAGTGCTCGGCCAAGTGGCGCTTCGTGGCGCAGCCCAGGCGCGCGGCCACGAGCTGCCTGCGGAGGGAGCGGCCCGGAGAAGGGATTCGAATGGATTGGAAGAAGGGGAAGACATGCAAAGGACTGAGGACTGGTGAATGGATAAAGAGTGTGGGCTAGATAAATCCATGTAAAAGAAATCATTGCAACACTACGTAAGGAAAATGCATGTCTTTTGTACACTGCGCTTTAATTAGCTGTGAGGTATTTCAGACCCCAAAAAACAAGTACCTGCCTGCACAGCTGATGCTTGATGGTTTTTTGTGATGAACATGGACCGTATGGATGTAACTAAAAAGAAGAAGGGTGGCAACAAGTAGTGGCAACAGCACTGCTACCGCACCTCAAGGTGGATCTACTATATACACTTTCTTGCAGGTCAACTACTCTACACAACCCATGCACAAGAATTGAATAGCAACAAACATATAGCAACAAAATGCAGAAACACACGCTGTTTCTACTGTGGCCATTATATTATATAGTATTCTTTGGGAGATTCAACTGAGCGTGAACAGGCATGAACCCAAATCCATTTGTCCCATCCTTTGGGGAGCGTGAATCACTGAGCCCTGAACTGAAAACAAGAGGTGGTGTATAGGGTTATAGGATGTTAGAGGCGGTATACTATGTTTGTTTGCACACACCCTGGTTAAAGGCTTTGGGCCCAACCCACCAGCCAAGCCGCATGCCGAGGCCAACAGTGGTGGAGGCCAGCAAAGCCCAAAGGAGCTTGTAGCCAAACCTGACAGGTCTCCAACTAACACCGAGCCATGTTCTTCTAACACCGGGGTGGTGGGGTGTCCCTCTTCTCCCAACTTCAGGTCACCTGCAACTAACACCGAACGGGCGAACGGAGGAGAGAAAAGGGTGCTCATCACATCCACGGACCTGGTGCTCATTCACTTGAATTAGGTGTGTTGCTCATCTAAAAACCGTCTAAAAACACCATGATAGCAACATGTTGTTCGTTCGGCAAATCACGACTGCTCCGATGCCGATCGCCCAGGTGTCTTCATCATCAATCACAGGTGTTTCATCTTCCAACAAAACACAGATTCAACGAAACATCAAATCCAACAACTTCTACAAAACACCTGCGTTGATGGACTCAAACATTGACTGTTGATGGACCAACCTGAGTCATACATGGCATGGCAGGGTAGGGCCACCCTGAACTTCACTACTCTCATATACCCTCCTCAACAAACTGCTTTCACCAAACCACGTGTGTTTCTTCATGACCATCCCAATCTCCTTCCAAACTATAGATCACCATGGATGGACGCCCCTGCATCTTGGATATATAGGGATTTCGCCACCCTGCCCTCCCAGGATGCCCCTTCCACCACTCCACTCATCATCCAGGCCCTATTCGCCCAGCCAGGCTCCGAGGTACTGAGCTCCGATCTGCAGATCGGCTTCCAGGTTCCCAGGATCCACGTAGGCGATACCTCGACCCGAACCAGCTGGGTGACTGAGGTACGGATCCAACCAACCCCCCTCGCCACCTGGCGCCACCCGACTGTCCGCACCGGTTACCATTCGGTTCTTTTGGGATGGGGACATGAGGAGACGCTGCAAACCTTTGGCCAAGTGACTAACTGGAAAGGAGTGTGAATGGTGCTGACCATGTTGCCCATGTTGTTTCTTGTGGAAGACATGCTGCACGACAGTAGGATGATAAACAATAGAGACCATCTGTAAAAAAGAACTGTTTTTACATAATGTTTAAATATGCCAGGTTCAGTGCCGCATCATCACCTTTCAATCCGTTCTCTCTGCTTGATGCAGAGTCGCAAATGCTAGTGTCTGTGAAATCAACTCATGGAGTCCTTCAAACAAAATAACTGAACAACACCAATTTGTTTTTTCATGTTTTGTTGTTCTTCCTTCCACTAGAACACTATAGTCACTTAGTCACTAGAACAAATCGCTGATCTCTTCTCCCCAAGTGGCTCATCAACCATCCAGGACCTGTGAAGCTCAAGAGCCGTTGGAACCACGCGGACCTCAGCAGAAGGAACCCCATCGCGGCGGGAGGTAGATTGCAGCTTGCCAGGTGCAGGCTGCCTCCGACCTTTGAGCTGCATTGATTGAAAACACTTGCAAACGAAATGGAACTCATTGAACAATTGTCTCCTCTGACACAATTGCCTCCTATCACTCTCACCGGATGCATTCTGGACCTGCTGCTTGATCTGCTTGTAGCTCTCAAAACAAGATCTGTCCATACCCTCAGCATTGACAATTGAGTTACTTACCAGATGCTCCAAACAGCCCTTGGGTCGCATCTTGGGTAGTAGCGATGCACAAAAAAACGCTGCAAACCAGCACTGCTGGCTTCAGCTTGAGGTAGCCGGATTCCTCAAAAGTAACATAGCAACCCACAGCAAGCTAATACACTCCCTGGACTCATCATGGGCCCATCTGGATGGCATGGCCCCGAACTCGTTCGGATGACCAGTTTCAATCCGAATACCAAACAGGTCGTTGCCACCACTTCCATTGTACTCTACAACGTGTTCTTCTCCACTGGGTGGCAGGTGGTGATATGCTTATAGTTGTAGTATTATACCCAAACGCTCCATGTATACCATATATATGCCTACATTGGGGTGGTTTCGGGGGCCAATGTAGGCATATATAGCATACATGGAGCGTCTGGGATATAAGTGACTGTACAAAAGCTGCAAATCCTCCGTGCTCCAGTCTGTCTGATCCATTGTCTATAATCCTGGGTCTGACACTCCCAGCACGAGCGGTTAAGTGGCCTTGTAACTGTAGGACCATTCTGGGGTACCTATGGGATAGCCTATAAGGCTCTTCAAAACTTGCTTGCATGGCATCTGGCTCTTCCTGGGTCTTCGATGACCTGCAACATCTTGCTCGCATTGAACCGAGCATTGAACGCTCCACGTAGAAGGACAGGTGCAACTGACCGCTTGACTGCTGATCGAAATTGATTTGTCGGGTCGAACGGCGTGGTGTGTTTTTTTTCACAAATACTCTCCAGACGCTGGACCCTGGACCCACCAAGCAGGACCGTCTGGATCACCAAGTCCTGATGACTTCATTTGAGTCCCCAACCAGGTCAACTCCACGATCTCCTGAGGCACACGACGACACGACGACACGACGACACGACGGGACTGGCTCGACGACACCACTGACGACGGGGACCCCTTAAAACCAATTCATAGTGGTTTTCCCCTGGAAAACCACTGGTTTGTAGAGGATGAATTTCATTTCACAGTCTTCCAGTCGGCCATGTTCCACTTCCACCATGTTTGGAGGGTTTCGAGGTGGAACCACATGCCCGGCTAAGATCAGGAAACGTGTGTGGTTTAACGGTTTAACGGTTAGTTGAACGGTTGAAGCATCGACCTGGCACATCGGTGCGGGTCCATGTCGTAGTCCCACCAGTGAATTGTGGGGGTCATTACCGCAAGGGGATGGAACATGCCTCACTATCAAGACACTGGACTTCAAGCACCAGGAATACACTCCAACTCACTCACCTTTGAAGTGGTCTCCCCACCCACGTTTGAAGTGAACATCTTCCACATGTGATGTCACGTCTCTTAGTCTTTCGGAGACGTCACTCCAAACCACGAACCCCAAATCAAACCACGCATCGCCAAAACCCCATCTCTTCTCGCCTTCTCGTCCTCATCCCACACCGGACCCGCCCTCCCGTGGTCGCGTGGTCGCTCTCCTCAGCGTCGATCTTCGGCGCCAGAGGGATCGCCAACTCCTTGAGCACAGCGATCCTGACGCCGCGATCCGCATCGGATGGGGAGACCGCTGGCGCGGTTCACCCGTGGCACTCACGCGCCCCAGGGCAGCTGTGTGAGGTATCCAGTGGTGACAAGCAGTGAGCTCAAAATGTCGCATCGCCCGGGGCACAAGCAGTGGAATGCAGGGTCAATCCTTGCCCTCGGTCAATCAGATACTTTAGTGAAAAAAGGTTCAAGTTCAGCTTCATCAAAGGGCGATGGACCATGGCTTTGAGTAGAGGCCTATGGGGCCATGGCAAACTATTCATAGAAAGATGTCCACTCAACCACCACATAAGTCAGTGGAAACAGTCAACCATACACCAGGCCCACTTTGTGAACCACTAAGACTCTGTTAGTCAACAAATACAGGATCAACAAATTGATTTGGGGGTGTGTACTTGAATAGGGAGACCTCCGTTTCACACCCTGGAAGAAGGAACATCGACCAGAACTCATTGGGCCACGGGGTTTCCCTATATATAGTAAAATAATGTAAAATACACATATTGCTTCACCACACCTCTTCACTTTCACCTGCACCTTAAAAAAGGAAAACCTGCACCACCGTCTTCCTCGAAACCGTCTTCCACCTCCACCTCCACCTCCACCTCGCGCCATCTGTGTACATCACAGCCCAGTCGCGGAGTGGGCGGATGAGACTCCGGAGGCTTTAAAAGGCCGAAGGAGTTCAGGGCCACCTGTGAGTCGCTCCGACTCGAGGACTTCGCCGAGCGCCACTACGAAACCGAAGCTGGCGGCGAGAACAAAACCGCGCCAATCCGCGCCCACTCCGAAGAAGACGAGGTGAAGCCCCAGAGGTATCCGAGTGTTAGTTTGGGGATCTGGCAGGGTCTGCAGGATAAAAGGGGTGTTGGGATGAGTTGGATGTTTGCCATCGTGACCTGCGCGTTTTTTGGTCTTAGAGGATACAAACATGGAGAAAAAATAGTGAACAGATGTGGAAAGACATTAAAAAACCGACATATATTGATGTATAGGTGGCACAAGTTATACATATGTATATGAGTTTATATGTATACAAGGCTGGAGTCTGTAATTAATAAAAGGAATGAAAGATCCATGCATGCATATCAATTGTAAGCTGTTGGATGCCAAAAACATGTTACGTCAGGGCATTCATTCTTGAGATTTAGTGGGGCACTCTAGTGCATGATGTAGTGCAAGGACTACCTGAGAGGTATTGAACCTGCTTCTTTGGAGTTTCAAACGCCATCTAAACTACACATAGTGTAAGGGAATAGCTGTTTCATGCTGTTTCGGCCAGTCCCGAGCGCTCCTAAGTTGAACTGGTGTGAACCCGAAATTGTCCATACATGTCCATACTGTTGTCGAATTCACCCGGATTCAAAGGGATAACCTAGTGAAGGGCAGCTGGATTTGTGCATCAAGGGATCCAGCCTTGGCATGTTCTTCTTTTCTTGTTTAAGCCGGGTTCCTCATGCTTCTGAATTTAATCAAAACTTCAAAGAAAGTACCAAGGCCAGTGGACCTTCCACTTCACTCTGAGCCTCCAGCTTCTCGGTATCACGGACGCTCAAGATGGTTTCACATGTTGCATCTTGGCAGAAATATCGACATACACACACCTGTCCCACTTGATATGGTGTTACAAAGTCTGATTGAAACTAAACGAAATGGAGGCAACTTCCAAAAAGAAGCTCAATCGCTATCGTGGATTTGGGTTGAGGGGCTGCAAACAATTTGTGGATTCCTAGCTGAGGAAGACCAACTTGGATCTGCAAGGAGTTCCAAAACTGCCCTGCGCCTCAACCCTGTCTATTTGCATTCATTGTAGGCTAATTACGCACGCTCAAACGATTGCGAAAAGGCTGCTGGATTGATGAACCCCGACCCAAAGACGTTATCTGAGCGACGAAATCTAAGTCAGTACTGTACGCAACCCCAACAAACAGGTATGCTTGGTGGCGAAGTCCGTATTTGAAAGGTTCTCTCTGTATATAACACAGAGAACCATTGCAGGATGTTGTATGATTTCAAAGCAACGGCTGTAATAAATGATTTGGCTAACCGTCTTCCAGTCCTCCACCATCCGAATGTAGGTGAGCATTCCCCATACCAAACGAACACCTCCACAATCCCTCGACACAGTGTGGAAAATACCTACCAGCACCCTTCACCAGGTCAGCCCTTGAGACCCATTAGGGCCTAGGCGGCCTAAACAAAATTAAACAACCCTCCCAAGGAGACCTGTAGAGTCTGGTGCAGGTATAGATTCCTGAAACTATTTCGGGTAGGTCAATATTAATATCATTTAATATCCATAAATTCGTCAAACAAGTCATTCCTATTCACTTCAGGTTAAAGTAATTCTTCCATACACACCGTGTGTCGAACAAATCCTCCCGTTTCCATGCGGCACATAGCGGCACTCAATCTTTGCCCAGCGACTGGCGTGGGCTCCCTCGAGGTTTGCCGCACCAGGGGGGCAGTCCCGGGCTCCAGGCTATGCAAACCTCAGAATTTGGATGGAAGGGTCTGACGAACACATCGGACGTTCATCCATCGGTCCCTGTGAAGACCATGTTCCTCTACAAACAGGTGGTTGAACCCATTTCCAATGTGATGTGTTCGTCTGTTAGTGGTCCATGGTCCACCTGGAAGGTGTTGCTCATCTTGATTCATAAAAGCACCCCGCGGAAAGTGATCCCATGTGAAGAGGTTTGAGCGCATCCTCATGGGGGGTGTCATCAATCAAGATTCTACACTAGAGGGTAGTATGAGATAGTATGAGTACTACCTTTTTATTTACATCTTTGGAGGGTTTTTTAGAGGGTTCTTGATAAATCTTGATTACATTTACACCTGCAGGGTCCCTGGTCACCCACCAGATGGGTGGCCTGGAAATACCGCGCGCGAAGTGGGCGAACAAGACGAACACCCGGCGGGCGAAGTACGGGAGATCGAACGTCCAAAAGCCTTCAGTTTCGATGGGGCCTACCAGCCTACCCCTGACAAAACAACAACAACGACAACAACAACAACAACAAACACTTCCACCCATGTTTGGTTGTGCCTGACTTCTTGCGCACGAGTATCTCCCAGTATCTCCCGACTTCAGGATCGACTGCAGCATCCCATGCATCAGTTCAATCCGGACTGGAACAGTTAGCGCTTGAAGTTTAGGCTGCGATGGCTCACCAAGTGAGAAACTGCAGGGAAGCACGTGATCAGGGGCGAGGGGTAGTACCTCCTTCCGCCGAGGGGGTACATACCTTGATCCTCCTTTGGGCGGAAAAAAGTGCCGGACCTCAATCCGGCAAAATTTTCCGCCGGATTCCGAAAAAAAAAACGCCGGAGACCTGAATAAACATCCGGATCCAAGATTCTGAAAAACAGAGATGATAAAAGGTTGGATCATACACAAGGAAATTGCCTTTGCGCCGCGAGTCGTTTTTGTGGAGCACACTCGAACCTTCCCGTTCCCATTGCCCTCGCCCATCTTCCGAATGGCCTAAGAGAAGAACCATCACAAAATATAAGCAACTTGTGCCCAAGCAAAGACTTCCAAGAAGAAACCAAGGAGCATGTGGCAATGAACTCATCTTTCTCTGCAACCTTGTCTCTAAAGTGTTTTTTTCCAAAGTGGGTTGCTCTCCATGATTCTTATGCTTCTTAATGTTTCTATAAAGCTTGCCTCAGGACGGCCCCCCCAAAAAGTAGCAAAACTCATGGTTCCTGTCAAAACTCTTCTTTGAAAAACTTTTCAAAGTCAAAGCCCGCAGAAAACTCAGTCCAAAAAAATACGTCGGAGTTACGGGAAATTACGCCGGAGTTACGGGAAATTACGCCGGAATTACGGGAAATTACGCCGGAGTTGCGACGTGCCAGTTTTTGACAACTCTCTGCAAAACATGAGATTCTGAACAACACATGTTCCACAGCCCAAAACTTGTCCGGCAGGCTCTGCAAACCTGCGCAGCTAGAACTATATCCCAGCGCCCCGACATCCTGAAACAGTGGGAGTACATTCTTGCCTATGCTCTTTCAGCTTAGGTACGCCCACTTGGATCTTTCAATAGGTGCATCGCACTGTACCGGCTTCATCTGACGTCATTTAGAAGATCACCTAAACGGATCTGATTGATCCAGTGTGAACCATGCTGAAGCAGGTGGAATGAGAAAACAGCGGAACAAGCAAACGAGCACACATTGCAAACAAAATCATTGCATCAGTAGTGGGTTTACCTTCAAAGAAATGCAGACTACAAAGAATGCAAAGCCTTGAGAATCCACATAAAGTGACTTGGAAAAAGTGCCGGACCAAATCCAGAAAAACGCCGGAGTTGGAAGTCCGGCGCCGGACCCTGTAAAAGTGCCGGACTGAAGATCTAGGTATGACTTCTTACCCTAAGAATCCTTGGGCCCTCTATAGCAGGGGTCGGACTCGACACCTTCGCAGGGGTCTGGACCCGAACCAAACCCGCTTTTCAGGGTCCGGATCCGGTAACAAACCCATGTCGGCAGACTGGCCAGTGGTACCGGACCTGTGATGGATGTCACGCTCCCGAATGCAAACTAAACCAAACAGAAAGAACACAAAAACACCTCCCTTTCATTCTCCGTTTGGCCTCCAGTCGTACTGAACCTGAGATTCGGTGGGACTGGAGTGCCAGGAGGGTCTAGTCATACCTTCTGAGGAGGTACTTGGAGGTGTAGGGTTCTTAATTCGCGTAGTCCCTGAACAAGTCCAGTCCGTATGTTTTCTTTCTATATACTCCTGCACCGCCATCTCCTCCAAGTTGCTCCCCGATTGCAGCAACGGTGGCCGCGGACGTTCGGCCATGGGAGTGCAAAATGGCAGATATAGGGACTCAGCAGCGTTTGTTTCTTCATGTTCAGTGGACGTGGATCCAGGAGTCATGAGAGAATCAAGACATTGGACGTGGATGACTAGGAGTTGATTTGTAGCAACTGGTCGATCCTTGAAACAAATCTATGTTAGACTGTCTAAGACACTTTGATCAAGCACAGCGATGTTGCCTTTCTGCGCTGTCAGTGATCTATTGTTGCCAGGAAATCGGAAAAGGGATACCTACTTGTTGGGCGCATGCAGGACTTGGTCCTCGAAGCTGTCTTCAGTATCCGTGTGGTAGCTGTAGAGCCCGCGCATAGTTCGAGCATGTTCCCTCTCTGGAAATCTCTGGAATTCCTTCAGCTCATCTTCTGTCAGAATACTTGTCCATGAGCCATGTCATATTTGCAGCTGTTTGATGCTGGACATCGCAGGGAGTCCATACCACCTAGACACATCTTTTGCAGGGTGCATTCCCGCATGCTTCCAGTAGATCTTGGCATGCTTCCCCACTTCACCTCCAGAATAGACAACCAACCTAGGAATGAAGAACTCCTAGGAATGAAGAACTCCTCTGCACCGATCTGAGATATCTGAGATGTTTCAAACCCAAAAAACATCAGCGATAGACAGCACCCCGGTCCAACGGCGCGCGTGGATGGGGTGGCCGGGGTACCAAATGCACCGATTCGGCAGGAGACCCCAACGAGACAACCCAACCAGCTGAAATTCATGGTTTTTGCCCCAAAACGCTCATCGACTCTTATATAGAAGGGTCGGACCCTCATATGGAGGGGTCATTTTCTAGATTTTGAGGGACCAGTCGGGCTGTGAACGGAGTGTCTGGGTGATCAAATTTGCACCGTGCCGATGGGTCTCCAATTGGTGGTGACAGAGAAATCCGGAGGCGGGTAGAACAAAGCTATGAACAAATGGTGCATGAGATGTTTCTCGCTAGCTGGTAGAACTTGCATCCATGGTTTCAATGTTCACATGACAATGAACCATGTTAAACCATGTGAAACCATACTATACCCAGACACTCCATGGGACTGCCATATATGCCTACATTGGGGTGGTTTTGGGGGTCAATGTAGGCATATATGGCAAACATGGAGTGTCTGGGATAGCTCTGAAGAGTAAGGATAACACCCTGCCAGGACTCAGACGAAGATGGTTTAGACATGTTTAGAAAGGGATTTGTCAAATACAACCTGGCCTCTTTAAGAAGGGTCATGCCACAACACCCAGGATTTCATGAAAGAAACGAGAACTCAATAGACATGCGGCTTTGTGGGGAGTGCCATTGTGGCACTCAAAAGCAACAAATTAAACACTGGAGTCAAAACTCATGACCCAACCCTGGAATTCAGAGGCGTGCACGGCTATTGCACGGTCAAAAAGGCACCAACCATGATTTCTGTTCAATCCTCAGAAACGTCCGTAGTGGCATGCTTAAATGATCCCAACGACACGAAATAAACTTGTGGATTTCCATGGAATTCTACATTCTATATATGTACTTGTGGCCAGTTCCTCTTAAAGACCACGTGCAATCGGACCCTGAACTTATAATCAATATTATACAAACAATCACATACCAACGCATTCTAAAATCATCTGAAATCCACCCATATCAAACCCGGCTTCCCCACCGGAGCTCTGCGCATCAACCGTCCGACGTCTCCTCGAAGTCGAACCATGAATGCCGCTTTGAGGCATACAGGAGCTGTGCGGTGCATCTGGCCGGTCAAATGGTTGCTCTTCCATGTGCGTGGGCCGTGGGCGTACGTGCGTGTGGTATGTGCGCAGAACCGTGCAGCGGTTGAAGGAAGGAAGCCAACACAAGAGACAAGGAAGTGTAACAAGCTTGGAGGCCATCGCTAGTAGGTTGAAAGCCATCTATAGTAGGTTGGAGGCCATTGCTAGTAGGCTGGAGGCCATGGCTCTTAGGTTGGAGGCCATCGCTAGTAGGTTGGAGGCCCAGGCTCTTAGGTTGGAGGCCATGGCTTTTAGGTTGGAGGCCATCGCTAGTAGGTTGGAGGCCCAGGCTCTTAGGTTGGAGGCCCAGGCTCTTAGGTTGGAGGCCATGGCTTTTAGGTTGGAGGCCGTCGCCAGTAGGTTAGAGGCCTTCGCTAGTAGGCTCAGGGAGACTCTGGTTTCGACACTCACAGTCGCAAATCGACGCTTCATGATTTCCACTGAGATGATGACCGGGGAAGTCCAGCACCCTCCTCAGGCTGAGCTCCCCCACAGGCCCCACTTGGGCTGGCGCGCAGCCTTGGCCTGGCCGCGCAGGGGCGGGGCGGGTGGAGGATGATTCGGTACGTGTTTTCACATGAAAACGACATGAACACCAACCAATTTATAAGAAAGAACCAAGAAATCCCGTGGGTTTCTAACCAATGGGTTTCATACCAAAAGGTTTTCATGACCAGCCATGGTTCCTGTTTGAATAATGGATCCTTCTCACTTCCAAAAGTGACAGATCATAGAACCCAATTCGTTACTGCACGTCTTGGCCACCCCACATTGCAACACACCCATGATGCTCCAATTCGCCGGGGGGGGTGGGAGGTCAAAGAAGCACATTTCACACGAAAGGTGGAAGTCCAGCCAAAGAAGTTATACGGATCTATACGGTATGTATGCTGCGGTATGCTACCGTCAAAATTCAACATTGGATTGGCAATAGGTGGTACAAAGTAGGGCATTGGGCTGGCGTCTTTCAGATTCACCGTGCCCAACGCACTTGTAAGAAACGGTTTCAAAGCAGCCACCAGAAACGATCAGATTCGAACGTACATGAAAGTACCCTAGTAGCGATGCCAGGAGCCCCGTTCGTAGCGTCCGATCGCTCCGTTCGTAGTAAGGCCAGGAGCCTGTATAGTAGCGTTCTTGTTCCTAGTACATGAAAGTACCCACCCCCATAAAATCACACGAGAAAGATGGTCTTACAATGATAAGCATGTGTGCGGTGGCATTTACTTGGTACATGCTGATACTAAACTCAAATACACTATCATAAACTGTCCATCTCATGTGAGGGGGCCCTATCTCGCTTAGATGACCTAAGTAGGAGGTCATATCACGGTATCTCGTTCAGACTACTTTAGTAGCAAATAACACTATCTCGTTCAGACTAATTTAGTCTCATCAAGCAAAAGTATCTCGTTTATGTAGAGGCCCTATCTCGTTCACCAGCGAATGCTGATGATAGAAAAGGCTACTAGAGCATGCCGTAGACTACTTGAGTGAAGCCAGTCAAGCCTAAAGTAGAAAGTGCTTGCTCATGTGTCAGCCATCTCTTGGCACTTGAACGGTGCTTTGCTCCACCCACCCCAGACCGATGGGCGCTCCGGCCGCGCCTCCGCTGCGCTCCAGGCACGTGCATCCGCCGTCGACACGGGTCGTTGACACGTCGTGAGGACCTCAGCCGAGCGGCAGAGGTGAGAGGGGCGGAGCGAGCGACTGGGGGTGATCTGACTGGGGGATCTGACAGCAGGCTCCCATGGATTCTGGAAGAAAAACCATGAAAAACCACTATATGGTCCCAGAAGGGGAATTATTCTGAGGGAAAATAGACCATCAGAAACATCCTTTAGCCCCTTTAGCAAAACCAGGGGGGATCTTTGGGGGTGGCTCCCTGTTTTGAAGCCCAAGCTGGAGCAAACATGCTACACAAGCTATGCTCGAAATGTATCAATCACATGGTCCACACTGCAATCATAGCTTGCTGGAATAAGTTGGAAACACTGGATCCATCCCTTCTCAAGCTCGCGTTCCCGTCCCGACAGCCCCGTCCCGTATGAATAAAAGATCCGTCGGGGTCACCTGCGGCGACCGATCTTCGTCCATTTCTGGACGCTTTGTCAATTGAAACACGGTCATTCCAAACATTCGACAGGTCTGACACGTGGTCGACAGATTATATACGATCTGCAGCCAGCGCACCAGACCTTCTTCTTCCACCTTCACCAACCTCCTCTGCAGCTTTAAAGCCTCAGGGTGAATCGGATGGGAAGTGTCGCGTCCAAGAGGTTGCTCCATCGGCTCACAAGGCCCACCGGGAAGGCCCACTGGCTCGAAGGCAGTTACAGTATAGACCTCCTTGGCACTGGACCCCAAGCACCTGAACATGTGGTTGGAGCCACTGTGATGTGTAATCCCAGGATCAGGTCTCGCCCGCAGAATTAGCTTGACCCGGAAAAAGTGCGTTCTTTTTTCTAATTTGTCTTTCGCTCCGCGCAGCGGATGATCGCGGAAACGATGCATGTCCATCTAAGAGGGCTGTACTGCTGATTTAACCTATCATGTCAACAAATCTAGGACAAAATGGTGTTGAGAGTATATAGATCCTCTTTCAACAAAAAACATGCCAATACTTTGTTCATCTTTGTTCCCAGCTGTCTTGACATTCAGAATACTTTGTGCAGCCAAGCCTTTGTGTACTCGGCGGTTGCCACTCATCAGTTCTCAAGGGTTGTACCATCCGACAATCTCAAGGACCTGCTCTCAGAGATCCAAAGCCTCAAGTCTGTTCCCAAATCCTGAGAGAATTGGGGTTCATCTCCAATCAAGATTCCAAGGTTGCATATGATCGGATTTGATCGAAAACCTGTCAGGTCTAAAATGCCCCTCCCAGGAGAGCCTTCCACTTTAGAAAGACAACGCATCATATCCCAGAACACCCACATATTAAGCCTATGTTCTGCCTATATTTTATACTTACCAATCAGTTGAAGTGGTTGAAGTCGGGGTCTTTGTGGGGTGGCCTAGTTATTATACAGATGGGTAGGTATATATATGTGGTCTGGGTATGGAACATGTGGTCTCCCTCATGGTGAGGTGGTGCTTTTGGAAGGGGCCACCTCGTTTCCAACCTCCGAAACCGCGCAGGAACCACCTCCCACACCGGCGAGGGCCCGGCCAACTCTTTCTCGCTGCCGGCAGGGATGGCGCCTAGAAAAAGAGGCGTGGTACTGCCGGATGCTGTGAAGGTACTGCCGATGGAGAGAAGGAACTGCCGATATCTCCCAATGCAGTGAACATGTTGTAATATACCTGGACCTTCTTTCGGGGTGTCCTGGCTGGAGGTCCCTTAGTAGTGTAGGGGCGAAACCCGCCAGGTGACCCCTTCCATTGGTGCTGGTACGTGTGCACGCTCTTTGATAAAATGGTGGTTCGTCTGGTTTGGTACGGTTTGTTGCATCACCTTTTCTCACTCTACGGGGCTGGAATATATAGCCCCATTGATCCCGACTTCAGCCACCCCAACTGGTTGGCAAATACGGCAGTCGCATGGGTCGTGTCTCTGTCTGAGTAATTAATGACGCGCCGCAGTGGTTTCCAATCTGTGGACCTTCTTGGACCTCTACCCTGCCCTCTGATTTGAGCAGGGTAGATCAAATGAAACACAGATTGGGCAGTCTCTGTCTACCCTGCCCTCTACCCTGCCCTTTGGGATACTATCACTCAAATGAAAAAATCGCCTTTTTCGTCGTGGACAGCTGGATGGAGTGTCTGACTGCTACAGCTGCTACATGCTGCTGCCATTGCACGGCAGTCCCAAACGGGTCGTGTCTGGGATGGATTTCATGATTTGCAGAAAGATCGATCGAGAGTCGCATGTCTCCAAAGGACAGGGGGGCGGCCTGAATGTGTAGTCATGACGGGATCGTTGTTTTCCTCCGAGCCACTAACATGGAACTGGACATCCTCGCCCTTGGAAAGCTGTTTTCCTCTACTAAGGGGGTGAAACTTCCATGATGGTTTCAGAGAGTGTAACTGTTTTTGTTCACACATTATCCCCACACCATCCCCACTCCATCGTGCCTGGAGTGATTCCTGGCCATGCCACCCTGGCCATGCAGTCTAGTGTTTCCTTGCACTTCCTTTAAACTTTCTTTTTGCAGGATCGCATCACATGTACTGTATGACAAGCTTGCTGTGGTGCCAGCACAAAGGCAACTCGGTTTCTCGCCCCTCTCTCAACAGGTCCAGACGCACGACGAACCTCGCCTCCCACGTCCGGCATTCTTCTTCGCCACCGGCTCCTAGACCAAGTCCGTGCCCCAAGTTGTCAGAATGGGTTCTCCAGACCTCTGCAAGAACCCCCTAGTTTTTTGAAGGTGAACAGCGGCGAAACCTGTAGATGTTCCTTAATCCGAAAGGGTCAATCAAATCCCTGGGTCGGTTTTCATGAGATGTGCGAAACCTGTGTAGCGAAACCTGTTTGGTGTGCGACCAAAGTACCCAACCACTCCATGTATGCCGTATGCTGCCCCATTGACACTGCAAACCACCCCAACTGATCGGCAAATATGGGGACCGGTGGCTGGATCGCGCCATCTCGAAACTTCCACACGAAGCCGAAGCATGATGCCAAGCACATCACTGACACGAACCTGGGTTCTTGGACTCCTGGATAATAGTTTCCCCTTCTACTTTGATGCAAATTTTCTATTTGGGCGTGTATTCAAAATTAGGGAGCCCTTCCAGGCAACGACTGCCCAGAAGAAGGAAAATTGGCCCATCTACATGGCGATTTCGCGGCGAGATTTCGGGGGTCGGAAGCATCGAAAAAGAACATCCCTAAGGCTCCTGTCCCATATCCTGAGGTTCGGTTGTTAGACCCCCCTGGCACCCACCCCAAGCATCGAACCTCACGGAGGTGGGCCAGGAGCCCAAACGGGCATATTCGTCTCTTCAAGCACCTCCGATCGGTCTAAAGTCACAACGCGTCCGACTCGTGTGCTGTGCCCCTTAGATCGATCCCGGCACCGCACCCGGATCGGACTCAGCTCCTGTTCTCCGCGCGGAGGAGAACCTCCGCCGCACGGCGTTCCGCGGGGACTGGGCGTGGCATCTGCCTGCAGCGCGTGTGATGAAGGGGTGAGTCTGTTGAGGAAAGTCTCAAGCTGCTCAGAGGGCGAGGCTGAGCAGCGTGCAGCGCCAATCGACTCTGTCGGACATGCCGCTCGACTTTTGAGAGGGACCCGGACCCAGCCATTTGTATCGTCCGACGAAAACAAAGCCTATATTAGACCTGCCACCTGCTCAAAAATAATGCAAATATCGTGGTGGTTTCCTTTCACTTTGGATTTCTAGTTTGATCCTTAAGAGTTCCGACCTTGGGCCCCCTCACTTCACTGGCCGTGCCGAAAAAACCTTTGGTTGTTGCCGTTGTTGATGCACACAACTCATCAAATGCAACAAGAACATCCAACCTGCAACCTCCGAGTATAAGCATGCATGTATATGGTCAAATAGTTATAGCATATGGACCGACCCATCATGCTGTCTGTAACAATTCTGTGAGGCTGTAACAGTTCGCCCCTGATACGTGCACACATGAGGTCAGGTAAACCACTGTTCGTTGGTTCAATGAGCAAAACAAACACCAACGTATCTGGTAAATCCTCTTTGATTTGTCCCCCGCAAACTTCAACCACATCCTCAGGTGTCTGACTGCTTTCGGATTTGGGCCAGAAACTGTACAATCCTAAAACTTGCTAGAGAGGTTGAGCAACCCGTCCTAGGCTATCCCATATGTACCTATATAAGGTCCCAGCTCAGGTCTTTCAACCTCTCTTGGTTGCTTTCCAGAACCATCACTGCCTGGCCGCCTGGGGTCCCGGCCGCGGGCTGAGCTGCTGCTTGTGGAGCTGGTGCTGTTGCATCTTCTGCTGGTTCCAATCTCATCGAGTTCTGCGAGCGGCACAATTGGCAACTTTTGAGGATGCTGAACACTGAAAACCCAAGCCTTTGTTTGTCTAGTGCCGTTTATTTTTTGAACTGGTGAGGTTCACCAAATGAGTCATAGTGATTTCAGTGTGGCACAACATAATTACTGCGGGTGTAGTAGGTACTCAGTACTACACTCTAAGAGAGGTGTTTCACTTAACCCCGACCTCACTGGTAATCTATTCTCAACAGTGCTAGGCCCTACCGGCTAGGCCCGTGTTTCCGGAGCATGGCAACATAAAACCTGTTGTCAAAGCACCACATTGAAGCACCACAACAACCGAAATCTTGACCGAATCAATGGATGGAAATTGTAAATTCATATGCCAATGTCTATTTTTAGTAGCATATCACAAACCAAGCAACCTCTCAGTAGTCCTCTACCTACTGCAACCTCGGATCTTCTCACCATCGCTCGCTGCGCACCGGTCGTCCGCGGACCTCCTGGGACTGCTCCGCCTCCGGTCCGCGGTCCTCGCTACGACCGGTCCGGAGCATGCAGCGTGCGAAGGTTTCGGGTCCGATTTGGGGATTGGATGGGTAGTTGATGTAGACCGATTCACAACCTCCCCCAATTCAATGCGCTCACTTGCGGACGTCCGCGCCCACGCGACCCCTTGTCCCGTTTTGAGACGAGTGCCGGTGGAGTATCATGGTGAAAAGGATGAGCTATAGGGAAATGGTAACCTATACAGAACCCCAAGTGAAACCGACCGCGGCGAGCAGACGGAAGTCTCCCAGGAGTGTAAACGTGGCTAGCGCATCATGAATGCAGGGTGCTCCGTGTGTAGCATGTCCAGTCGGTGGACGCACAAGAGTACGAATTACGAATGAATTGCAAAAATTGCAAAATCTAATTACTCGGAAAGCTTAAATGGTCAAACGGTTTCTTTCTGGCCAGAGCGTTTCGAACTTGTATTAGGAATTTATCTTGTTTTTCCCAAGGGATTTCTTCCCAGGTGGGCCATACAACCTGTGAGGTTCCCACTGGAAGTTGTGGGACCAGGATTTCATTATGGAATGGGGGATCATGTGGCATGTTAAGAAGCATTTGTCATTTGTTCTAGGAAATCATATGTAGTGTTCACGTTGGGCAAGGTCGGCCTGCGTGAGAACCCCCCTTCATGGTATTTCGAGAACCCCAATCGAGTGAGGCTAGTAGATCCTTGTTTTTTATACGTTTGCAAAATTTTCGTTCGAGAGAATGTTTGGATATGTTTGATAATCCAGCGGAAATTATCCAAGAGACCTGCTCTTAACCGGTAGGCATTGAACCCTCAGGTCATCATAGGGTACGGTTATGAGTGACTCTTTGTAGCTGATGCGAACCGGGAGGTGTCGGCCTGACCACAGCATAAAGGAACATGCTAGTTCTGTCCAAGATATACCATGGTCATGAGGGTCAGTGACTTGAGCTGGATCAAGCCATTTCAAAAGGTTACAATATTCCCACACCCTACGTGCGAGGTTGGTACCCCACGGACAACACCAGAACACAACTTGATGAGGCTCTTGTGGCATAGGAAACAACGGAGGTTTGGCAACCCACGAACGGCATGCACCAATAGCGCGATTAAAAGCAGTGGCAGATGTGCGGTGTGCAGGTCCCGCAGGATTGGCATCAGAACCTGGGGGTAACTGCTCCAATTTTTCCATGCGACTACATGCGAGAGCAACAAGGTATTGGTACACTGAGCTCAGGAGGTTATGCTGTTGTTGACGGTGGTTACGAACGTGCTGACATAGGGAGTCAAAGTCCTGGTCATCCAGGGTTCTGGATTTACCGGCTGCCTCATCTGCATATGCGTTTCCACGAATGTGCCAAGCGTCGGCTCGACTGGTTGCTTCATGGAGCTGTAGATGAGGTTTAATTTTAAGAAGGTGAAGCCGGGCAGGTTGCCACGCATCGGACAGCCGCGAGATTAAATCCCAATGTGCCTTTTTGTGCGGGGATTTGGAGATAGTACCATCTAGAATTTGGTCAACAACATTGACTACGAATTGGGAGTCGGTCACAAAGAGGATGCTATGGGTGAGAGTGACTGTAAGAGTCTGTTCAACAGCAACGATCATTGCAAAGAGCTCGGATCGATTGATCGTTTGCAGACCCGGACAGTGGCCGGAGGCGATTACTTTCAACAGGCGGAGGTCAGGGTCAATAGGACACGGATTGCTTGCGACAACTGGCAGAGTCGCCGGTGAGATTCCATATATTGGATGACATTAGGGTACTGCGCACGAAGGTCGGAGAACTCCGGACAGTCCAAGAGCTGGTGCGTGTGCGTATCATATTGTTTACACCAGGGGCAGAGAGGCTCCTGCGTAGAGGACCACTGCGCAATGGCTCCATTTGATTGCCACCCGGAGGTCAGGCTAGGGCTAGGATTTGCATTTGGCGATCAGATAGCTTCTGGAGGATGCGGACAGTTGTCAAAGAATCAAATGGGGTTTCGGCAACACCTTTGCGGCGCAGGACTTCCTGGTGACAAAACCAGTCCCAGGAGATTCGGAGCTGTTGTTTGATCTGCTTATTAGAGGATGATGGGAGGTGAACCCTTAAGCCACCTGGTCCAAGCAGGGTGGCTTGGGATGTGAGTTCCCATCCACATTGGCTTAAATATGATGCGATGGCCGAGGCTGGTCCTCGTACCTTGCCGTCAAAAAAAACGGATTGTGTCAAGGATTTTCTGGGCCATGGTGGGGTGATACACAAAAAGTCGTCTAAGTGTGGTAAGCATATCCGTGATGAGGTACAGAAGTGGGTCTTGAACCCGGTCAGACAAATAGTGCATGGCTATAGGGCTAGCAGCGTGCTTATGGTCCCCTACCAGAACACTGGTTGCAGCGCGGCGCAAAGCAACGAAGTGCTTATTACCGATGGCAACTCCCAAGGCTCCGTAAAAGACCGCTGGCCATATGGCCACCTGAATTTTTTCTGCACGCTCATCAACGGGAAGCCTGAGTTTCCGGAGGCGATTACACTTAGCGACTGCATTATCGTTTTTGTCCCGTAAAGGTCCCAGGACCACTGCGTCAGTGTAGGAGATTGTACATCCTAGATCATGGACATGGCTTTTAAATTTAAAATGGAAACCCGGTGTCAAAAGGAGGGCTGCAGCCTCTGTCCAGAAGGTCTTAAAGGGTTTGGTTGTGGCCCAACACCACGATTTAGAAAAATCGATCTGCATTTTAAGGTCGGCAAGATTATCTGCATGGACCGAAAGCAGGAACGCTCGGACGTGGACATGAACGACCAATTATCTGCATAAGCGAACGGATAAACCTTGGGAGTTTTGATCTTGGCATAGAACACAAAGCTTAGGGCTAACATACCTACCACCGACTGGGCCGCGACTTATATAACTTTGTTTTTTTTGTTCATGTTTTTGATTTTTTGGGGTTTTTCGTGTTTCGTGGCAGGTGCAGTACTTTGTGGACCTTGCAAAGCACATTTCGTAGCAGGTGCAGGACTTTGTGGATGTGGAAGTGCAGAGTTGGTGGCAGGTGCAGGACTTTGCGGGCCTTGGAGTGCAGATTTTGTGGCAGGCGCAGGACTTTTTGTGGGCCAAGTGTACGGCCACATTGTAGGGCGCGCGTAAGCTTAGTTAATGACAGGAACCAGAAGTCACAAATATGTGCTTGGATACCTAGTCTCAGGAAAATGTGGCGCACAACCCGCCTTGGTATGAGGTTGAAGGCTTTGACTAAGTCCATCGTCCACCCACCCCATGCGGTATGGCGGGTTTTAGCCTGCTCGATCTGTAACTGTTGCATCACGCATAAGTCGCGCGCGGAGCGGCCTGGTAAACCTCCGCTTATCTCTGGCGGCCAACAGGCGGACCAATGCTGGAGGATTTGGTCTGACACAAGTTTGGAGCAGAGTCTAGCAAGGTAACCCAAAATCGTGATGGGTCCACCGTCAGAAATACTTTCTGGCTTTTCACGCTTGGCAAAATGGAGTGTCCGTGCCTGCATAAGGTGGTCCGTGAGGCCATACGGCCACACTTAAGAGAGGAGGAGCGAGAGATCGGCAACCATTGCCGGGGTAAGGCGTTGTAACTCTTCCGAGTGCCACCCGTCAATGCCTGCTGCACGATTGGACTTAAGTCTCCGAATTGATTCCTTATAAGGCATTGGGGATCATCTATGCGTATGTCGATATGAGGCTGCTGGGGTATTGCATGGGTAATATCATCGTGCACAGTCTGCCAGGTGTCGTCCTGCAGTTGGGACTGGAAAGAATCACGCAGCCAAAACTGTGACCAAAAATGATGAAAGTGCGGTGACATGTCCTCACATGTGCATGCATGTGTATGGTAGACGAACTCGGCACTGCCTGGCAATGGACCCTGAAGATTAGTAATGGTGACGTAAGGCATCTGTGTCTGATAGACTGTGGCAGAACATGACCCAAAACGGACAGTGGATCCTACCGGGACATCAAACGGCTGTTGAAGGCGAATTTTAGGCAAGTTATGTGATGCTCGACATAGACTGGCGGGAGATGAAAGACAGACCGGAATATCGGTGAGGAATTTCTGCTCTTTCCCTTTGATGAATCGGTAAGCACTCGAGTTGTTGGTGTGCGACTGGGCAAATACCAAACTGTGACGTTTGTGATGTTTTCGAAGTTGCAGCTCCTGCTGTGCATATGCATCTGCGTCACATTTAGTGACTTGGTAAGCATCCAGTAACCACTCAGCAGTGGGTAGAGCACACGGGACACATGCGATACATTCGAAGCCTAGCAGCCATGCTGCCCAGGACCGCCCATAACCTTGGGCATGTTGAATTACCCACCACTCATGCAAGAGTTGCGGGTCATGAACTGTGTTCTGGTTGGTCTGTTGTTTCTTTTTGAGGTGACGTTAGGTGGGTTGTACCCGCCTGTTGGGTCGGGCTTCGCCGTACGTGGGGCTGTGTGCACAACGTATTTGGTTGGTTCACATCTCCAAAAAAA
>CAXAMN010021306.1:1069205-1085111 GCA_963970005.1 Durusdinium trenchii
TTTCTAAAGCTTACAGGATCTTCAGGGTTCCGGCTTCCAAGCGCGACGAAAGCTGGCTTCAGGTCTTTTGCCGGCTATGATGGTGGACTTCGTTTGGCTATATCGGCTTTCTATCGGTTGCACAAGGATGGCATTTTGCTTCCAAGTCAAGTGTAACGAATTCCCATTTGATCATGGAATCCTGCTACTGAATGTGCCACCCTGAGACTTCACCTTGTCATCCTTGAGGGGGCCCATAGCCTTCATCCAATCCTTTTCTCTCAAAGTCTCATCGATAGCAATTTTGAAGACCCTCTCTTGGAAGTTCCACGAGCCTTCACTTGCTGTCACTTCCATGAGGTCGGATAGCTCTTCACCCAAGATGAAGCTTTTCTCCCTCGGCACCTTTGTCCGAATGGCTGCAACCATGGCTTTTGCTGTTCCAAGCCGTGGGTGGGAGTCATTCTCGGCACCGTCTGCCCATGTGAAGGGGGCGCTCCGAACGAAATTGAGCTGGTCTTCGTCCAACTTGGATAATGCAGCCGCCAACTTTTGGAAGGTGCTTGAATCCCAGCGAGATCCCTTAAAGACCTCGTCGAAGCATTGAATCTCAAAGCCCATTGCTTTCATCACTTTCAACATAAAGACGCCGGAGTCAACAAGGAAGGGGGTCTGCCGGACATGGAAAGGGCTTGCGGGATCCCTGTTGAGCGTTTCCACGTAGGCGTTGGCTTCGGGGCAAGCTACTGTGACGACGGGCATGGAAAAGTAGCTGAAAATGCGCGTGTCGAGGTGCTTACCCTTGGAGATCTCCACAGCTTGAGTTGGAAACATAATGGGCGAGGGATTCAAAACACTCTTAGGTTTCGAACGGTCACCAATGTTCACTATAGATCCAAGCCGTTGAAGTCGGGATCCGTCTTCGTAGCCCCTCACTAGCTCAGCAGCCACCGCTGAACTGGCTCGTTTCTTATTGCCAAGAACAAAGCCCGGACCAGCTGATTTCTGAGGTTCTACAAAGGAAGCGATATGGTCGAAGTTACCAGAAGAGATCCACCTCGAAATCATCGCTACTCGCTCCTCAAAAAAAGAAGTTCAAAGTCGCGGATAGCTTTGCTGCAAATCAGATTGGTGACCCTGTCAAGTCTGCTCTCAAACTCCTCCAACGGAGTGCAGCGCACGACAGCAATTCTGGCTAGCCCGACAATGCGTGAACGGGCCGTTGGAGCCAGTTTAGGCTTCGAAAATGCACATTGTTGGAGGTGAACTGGCAAGAGGTCCAACATGGGTTCTATGATCTCACGGGTCACTGACCATAAGTAACCTCCTGCCTATCCATATAGGTAGGGTAAGGCCGAGAGTGGCGAGCGTATGGATACGGTAGTTTGGATTGTATGATAGGCCTGTCCATACAAATAGGGTAGGGTCTAAGGTAGACTTATTCTGGGGTCCCTATATAGATACCTGTAGACCCTACCCTAGTTTGACAAAAAAACCGTAAAAACATGGGAGTTCTGTATGACTGTATGAAGTTCAGGAAAAAAAGCCACTGGCCCAAACTGTCTGCGTTCACCATGATGATCATGAAGCTTCCACAGCCTTCCCGATCCGTCAGACCGCGTCTCTTCGCCGCGTCCGATCCGTCAGAACTCGCGGCCGGGAGGCTCTTACCGCCTGGCGAGCTACCGGGGTGAGAGCTTCGTGCAAGTCGACCTGCGGCGAGCTGCTGCTCGGTGCAGGTGACCTGTCGCTCTATGTCGCTATCCCATGCGACACCGGCGACCTGTCTAGGACTGGAATACCTACATTGACCCCGGACACCAACCTCAATGCAGGTAAATATATAGGTATAATATATGTATATATATATATATTGTTTCTAAATGTGGTCATGCAAATGCCAAACAAATAGGTTTGAAACTGTGACTTATGACCACGCGTGCTACTCTCGAAACCCCACAAGTTCAGCTGCACAGCTTATCACTTAACATCGCAAAAACTTTGGTTCAAAACCGATTGACCCTGCATCAAAAATGGGCGAGCCGCATCCCAAATTACACACATTGTATGGTATATAAGTTCCTTACAAATCTGTAAGTTTATGTTTCCTTCTAATCCTTGCAGATGTGTGTCGAACAACTTTTTTCCAAACTCGGTGCCCATTGGTTTCTGGCACATGCCAGCATGATCTATCCCAACAAAAAACAAAGATCTTCCAAGCCGCCCTTGCCAGCCAGATATGCCGCCCCTCCACCCCAACTGATCGCAGGGCCATCCACCCCGTTGGGAATGGCACCACCCCGGTGATCACCATGGGAGGGCCATAAGAAACCACTCCTTTCCATGGAGCTGGTGGTGTCTCTGGGTCGAATCGCACATGTCCAAGCTGTGTGGAACAAGCTGTGAAGATCTTGAAGGTACCGGTGTCTTTTTCGGGCATTGTTGGGTATCGTCGATCTATGGCGTGTACAAAGCGGATTCTGGTTTAACTAATAGGTGCTTGACTTGCCCCTACTACCCTCCAGAAACCAAGTTGGAAGCGGAACATGCTCCCTCAGGAGACAAACAACCCATCTCCATGTCCTACTAAAATGCAATTGTTTCCGAGACTGATCCCTTTCCCATCCTTTCCAATTTGTGCAGCCAAAACAACCCCTAGGGCTCCAGTCGCACCTCCTCAGAAGGCATGACTGGCCTGTCCTGGCGGCCCCCAGTCCCACCTTCGAAGCCTGGAGCCCAAACGGATACCCTCGGTACGTACACCCTCGGTACTGGCGCCTCAACAAGCTCAGCTGGTGGCTCCGTGGTGTGAGGAGAGGAAGGCGTCTCTTGCACCGAGAAGGCCTGGCAAAGCAGGAGCAGCGGACTGCTTCTGCTTCCACCCAAAAGCCTCAGTGAACCCTGTTTTTGGAGCCAAAGACAGGGTCTTTTCCTATCAAAAGAGGTGATGTCGGAGTTACACAGTTCCACCTGCAGGGAGTTCCCAAAACAACTCACATGCCCTGGATGTCTCCAGACTAGGATGAACAAGTCTGGAACAAGATATTTGAGTGTCCAAGAGCTCCAGGCCAATCCCTCCGTTTCGGGGTCAGACACCAACAAAAAGGATGCCAGGTGCCGGGAGGCTTCAGCTACAGAGGAGGCCGCTACTAAGCCTTTTAGGAGGCTTAAAAAGGGATCTTCGGCCGTTTTCTAAGGTAAACTGAAGAAGGAATACAACATGCAGAAGTTGTTGCCCTTTCACTATAAGGCAACGAAGAACAAGGTGAAGAGGTTACACTGTGAAGAACCTGGCAGTTGATTTGGTCCATTCCTGGCAGTCTCAACATGAAGGGTAGCAGTCTGAAACAGCTGCGAGGCAAAGACACATGCAGCACGAAGTCCATGTGAAATACACTCTGACGAACACATCACACGGAAGTGGATGGCATGGTCCTAAAAGAAGACTACTTTCCTCTACAAACAAGGGGTGAACTCCACTTCCATGTTAGTGAGGGAAAGTGTATATGTTTGAATGTGCAGCTCTTGAGTATCGGATCCTATGGTTTAGTTAAATCCTGTGATAGATATGATCAATGCTGTTGAACAAAGCTCCAGTAAATCACTTGAGCTGAGGAACAAGTCAGCATCACCGTCGTCATGGAACAGCTTTACAGTGAAGAACGAGACCACTTCATCTTATATAAATTGATCAGTATAGGTGGCTTACGCTCCAACAAACAACGTCAAAAAAATATGCCAAATAACACCAAGTTCGGAAGTGCTCATTCCTTCAACCTCGCCATCAAACTTGGCCGAGCGGCGACGATTCGGATCCCCAATAGATACCAACAGGATTTACCAAAGAGCAATCCTGAGAGTTTCTACCTGCCCAATTCCCATCCATGGAAGCCAACCATTGTTTATTTGGCTGTGGGTCATGTCGGTCATTCGCTCCATCGTGGACTGGTCGGGCTTTCGGTGGGTCACGGCCCATCCCCATTGCCAATCTTATTCGGCCGTGGCCTCCAGGTCCTGCTCCACCAGGTTCCAATCCCAGTCCTCCTGCGAATCATGTGGCCACATCAAGGTCGGATGAACACCTTGTCCCAAATGAAGTCCAATACCAAACAACACTCCATGTATGGGATATATGACGATCAATTGATCCCCCTGGCACCACCCCAGTTGATCGGCATATATACCAGTCTCACGGAGTGTATGACACCTGGTGTGGAACCTTGGGGCATCCGTACATGTGTCCTGCTCCAAAAAGTGCTGTTAGACGAGGTCGCCGGTGGTTCAGGTCCACCGATCAGAATTGAAACATACACCCCCTGCACCCCTAGGGCACATTCTGAGGCCACATCCTCAAAAGGCAGTTCAACCTCCCAACCCACCCCAACTACCTTTTGAGGATATGGTTGGAGCCCCTAGGCATACTTGCGCATCGGAGGTTCTCATGGTTTCAAGGCAAAACTTTGACCGGACACTTGCAAGGCAAAACATGGACTGGATACTAAGTTTAAAAAACAAAAAACAAACAATAGCTGTTATGCTCAGTTGAACCAGTTCTTCTCAACTTGTCCGGGTGAAAACGACCTAAACAACGACCCATCGAGACCATGAACTTGGGGTCGTTGATCGGAAAGCACGACTTGAGGTGCTGTTGGACACAACTCCTCACCGCACTGTTCCGCAGCCTCACCTTGAGTGAGTTTTCCGTTTTTACTGTTTGAAGCGGTCTTTGTGGCTCAATGCGTCAGCATACCTCGGGCCATTCAGGATCGTTTTGTTGGTCCGGCATTGGCAGGTGCAGTCTCCAGTTATGGACAAGTCGACCGTCAGTAAGTCTAGCAAGGATTCTTGTCTTATGGTGTCAAGGGTCACGGTGTAAAACATCTGCAAAGGCAAATCCGACAAAAGTGCGTAAAATGACACAGACCTGAGATCTTAAGCATACGGTATGGTTCTACTTACCCAACTTTACCACAAGAATTGCTCTCTTTGAAGGTGTTTTGTTCCCTTCATGTCCTCTCATGGACCCAGTTGAAGGGCATTGGGATGCGTTCAGACACATGGGCGAGCTTGACCTACAGCCACATGGAAGTGTACACATGAGACCCTTTCACAATGACCTCTTAAAAGTGTATGGAAAAAGGTGCTTCAACAAAAACATGACACCCCCTTTTCCATATATAAGTATATCCTTCAAACCATGTTCAAATGGCCCCACCAAAACCAATCATGATGTTCCTGGCTCTCCTTGACTTGTCATGCTTTTTCCTGGGGGGTTCCCAATAAGAGCCTCACCCCCTTTAGCGTTCACCCCTTCTACTTTCTAGTGAATACCATATCATCCTTTCATATCCTGTCAGCTCCCAAGTATCTGCAGGATATTTCGCTCATGCCCTCATCTAGTCGAGCCACACTTGGACAGTTCCTGCAAGCTGTCAGGCACCAAAAAGTCATGCGGGAGCACCCTGCTGCAGTGCTGGCAGAACCTCACATTCAACACCTTCTGTTGATGAAGCCAAGCAGCAAGATGTGGTCTGCCCAAAAAAATCGGATTAATTGAGATCTCCCAGAAATCTGTTGTTGTCTCAAACGACTTAGCATAGCATGCGACAGCTGTCCTCCTCCGTGTCGCACTGACACTCCGCATCCTCCCAAGCATCCTGCAGGCTCCAGCAAACAACGAAACCGCCTCAGACAGTTCACCACCTACACGAAGCATTGTATTTTACCGGAACATCTATGCATACAACCTTCGTTCGGGTGAAGAGCATGACTTCTCATGGAGAAGACCTCTACGTAACACTTTGGTCAGAACTTGCGCGATAGTATGCGATAGTGGGACAACTCAGGTACAGCCAGCTCACCTTCAACTATGCATCATGTGAAGGAGGGCACCGGACTTCGGACTTCAATCGGCGTTGGCCAAAGTATCCCCCTTTTCAGCTCCGGAGCCGGAAATGCCAATGATTTGAGGTAGTCAGTCCCCCTCCCTGTGGCCTACACCTACTAAACTACACCTGGGATATGTTCCGAGTCTTCAGTGAAATAACTACTAAACTCTTTAGTAAGTCAATGACTCAATGACATATGACCTGGAAGCCTGGAAGGACCGTTGAATTAGTGGATTCACTCCGGTCAAAAGGACTGGTAGCCGATACACACCGAGCAGCTCACTCAGCATCTCCCATTCGATACGAAGCCTTCATCACTGAGGAATGAATTGGTGTGTTGTGACCGCATACCCAACACCCCCAAAAAAAACACACAGCCAGCCTTCGTCCTTCTTACCCTAGGAATCCGGACTTGAAGCAACACGTACGGTTTTGGTTCGGGTCCGGACCCCTGCGTTTCGGTGTCGAGTCCGACCCCTATCATGGAGGGCCCAAGAATTCCGTCAGTGAAATTCCAACGTTGACTTGTGTCGCTCTGCCTCGATGGCTGGCTCTAGCCAGCGGTGATCCACATCGGTCGACTCCGCTGAAGAGTCCTCTCCAAACATCCAAAACATACGTGAATACAATAAAACGCACTGATCTATAATGATCTATATAGGTGTGTGTTAAAATAGGGAGACCTCCCAGGCATGGCGACGACCCCCTGGGTTCGGAGAAGGGAAATAGACCTGCCCAGCTATAGGCGCAGGGGTCTCCCTATTGACATACTACACATCCCATCTATCGTCCCCTGCGCCCGCGAACGGTCCGCGAACCGTCCCGTGCCTCGCTCTGCGGAGAGGAGGTGCTGGACGCTGCGCCATCTGGTGGAGCGTGCTCCTCACGATGCTGGTTTCTGGAACTTCCCCTAAGGCTCCTGTCCCATATCCTCAGGTTCGGTTGTTAGACCCCCCTGGCACCCACCCCAACCATCTTCTCAGGAGGTGCGCCAGGAGCCCTAGGGTTCGAACAAGGCGAGAGAAAACAAGTACTTGGACCCGACTTCGCCCCGAGCCGTATGGGACATGATCAGGTACTGTAGCCAATTTCTACAGAACGAAGTGAGACTTCAGGTAGTTGCTGAAAAGTAGAAATCGTAACCAAATTCCGGTTTGTATGGTAGAGTCAATGTAAGTTGGAATGGTGACCATGGTGGAATCAAGATCAATCAAGCACTCATGAGCTGACGATGCTAGCCACTATGCTAGCCATTTGGTCCAACTAGAAAGTTGATGATTCCAAGTGAGGTTCGACAGAGAGCACGCCAGGAGCACAACGAGACAGGTGGAAACGGGAAGCGCACGCCCATGTGGGCAGTCCAACACCTCGCTGATTTTTGGCGCCACGAACGACTCTTCTCTGCGAGAGTAAAATCACCGGTGGTAACCTCCGAATCGAACATGTTGCACATGGAGACAACAACATGTTGGAAACAGTGCAAACCCTGTGAGCAGTTCAAAGTCGGTGCAACAAATTAAACAAAATATACACCTGGAGTCTCAAAGTACCTTGCAAAATGGGTAGTAGTACCTGTTTCTTAGGGGTCATGTCCCATTTTCTAAGGTATATTGGAATTTTTGGTCACCAACCGCATAGAAATGGCAATCTGTATACTGATCGACTCTCTTTCCCACACTTTGCTGGTTTTCATATTGACTGGAGTCACTGATGGGTCACCATGTGTCGCCGAAACACGAAACCGGGCTCTTCAATTTCATTCTCCCGGACAGGGGCAGTGGATGTCGCATGGAGCGGACAGAGACCGCCCAGGGACCCCCGCCTTTGCCGCGCCCCAGAGCTGCCGCAGCTGCCCGAGAAAGCCCCTGGAACGATAGAGCTGCGCGTCGGACTCGTGTGGCCCGGGAGGAGCCAAACTCGAGTCCGAAATCTGGCAAAGCAGGCTGCTTGAATCCTTCGACTCTAGAAGTGTCTGATGGCCCAGAGGCAACTGCAGCAAGTCAATTAAGATCAATTATATGACTATGTTCTTCACAACTGGTCTTATCCTGTTGACTGGCTAAATGGAAGGGTACTTGTCATTGGATGTCCCTTTGCCAAAAGCCGTAGCAACAAGGGAGGACTATACCAGACTACCAGTTTGCATGGTTTGCTTCGTCCCAGGTCGAGTCTGGACCGATCCAGAAAATGTTCAATCGTCAGTGTCCGCCATGCTCAAAGAAATCTCTGTGTCAGTCAAGATGATACACTCCCTGAAATGATGATGGAAGTGGAGTTCAACACCTGTTTGGTATTCGGATTTTATGTCTCTTCCATGTCTCTTCCAGCTCCTCTAGTTATGTACTATATGTACTGGATACATCTATATACCTGGAGTCGACCCGTTCGTACCTCGGAACATGGGTACCTACTTTCGTTTCGGTACTGGGTCAGTCTCCAGGTAGACTATGGTCCAGGTGGATCCCACGCGACCCAAGGGCCGAAACGGAAGGCCCAGCCGCATGGACGGCGCAAGGCCGTGCGCCGTCGGCTATGGGCTCATTGGCACCTGGGCAAGGATGGTGCGAAGCAACCCTATACAGCGCGTCATGGCCAAGTGCTATGCAAGGCTGGTCATGGTAGAACCTGGCTCCTACGTAAGTAGAAAAGCAGCGTAGTAGCTGACGACTCTACATTCTGAAAGGTCACCGTGTCTGGATCCCTTGCTGTGCACACTCTGGATGATCCAAGCTCCAGACTCCAAACAAGAGACCCTTATGAGATCCAAACAAGGGCGCATGATCGAAACAGGAACTCTGAGTAACTTCGCTCATCTTCATCCCAATAAAGTTTAGGTTTACTTGGCTGTGCCTACCAGGACCTTCCAAGTCCGGTGGTTGTTGGAGACCTCTTCACCTCTAAGAGCTATTTATAGACACCTCTTGGAAGATCCTGGTATAGGTCACTAAGGTATTGGACCAACCCTATCTTTTGAGCGGGACATGACCAATAACTTGGTGACCTGTGCAGACTGGTTACCTCTGGCTGAGTCTTCATCCACCTGGAGAACCGACTTCTTTCGTACCATAAAGAACATATAAGAACATGGGACATGGCCCCATGAACAAAAAGCAAATACCAACAGAGGTTGAAGAAACTTATTATATATTATAGACTATCCCATGGGTGCCCCAGGTTATGGTCCTAGTTCAGGTCACTGGCTACCTCTCTTGGTAGAATATGTAGTATAGTTTGTATACCTGGACCTGGTGTAGGGGTGTCCCTGGACCTGGAGGTCCCTTAGCTAGTGGTGTAGTGGGCTGGGGCGAAAGCAGACAGGTGACCCCTTGATGAAGGTGCTGGTACATGTCACCATGGAAAAGGAACCATGTTACCATGAAGGTGCTGGTACATGTTCCAGCTAGGTGCTGGTACTCATTTCTTGCAAAGCAAACCGGGTCGACTCGATGAACCGGTCACATGGTTCTTACGTGGGCAAACAATGCCTGCCAGGCCCCGTAGGTGAAGACCATCCGAGTCGACCAAACAGTTGTTTTCCGAGTTCCAGGGGAGTGGATGGTCGACCTGAGACATTGGACCTCGAAAGTACGACCTCATCACTACAGATCCCGGTCGCAAGGGTTGCAGGTCCGGGTCGGAGATGCGTCGACGCTAAAGAAATGTGCCACACTACCGGTCGTCCTTTCAGAAAGACTATGGGTGAGTAAACGAGTTTGAAAGACGGCCTTGCCTGAGTTCAGAAGACTCAAAAACCTGATGAATGTCCGGTTCATCACTTCAAGTTTTCCACTGCCTAGTTTCTACTTGACGCACTGGTGCCTTCTATAGTTCTATGCATTTTCCCCGCTCAACTGCACAAGCACCCGCTGACCCACCATTCACCCAGCGGCGGGTACTTCCGCGAGCGCGCGAGCTCCGCAGCGTTGGACCGGTGGGATTGAGCCAACGGCTGAAGTCGTTGGCCTGGAAATGTCCAAGACCCTCTGAGAATTGATCCCACACCCTATGGAGCGTAAGTGTCAGACATATTCGCTATATTTCATGGCAGACCCTAGTAGACATCTCCGATTTCCAAACCTCAAAAACATCGGCATCCATGCCAACAAGGTCGACATCCTATATAATTGATGCAAATGGCGATCCAGTGGACCCAATGGAGCAAGACGACGTCGAAGCGATGCACCGAACAACGCCGCATCAAGCGAGCCACGCCATCAACTGCCACAAATCGCCGGTATAGCAACCTGGACCCGACTTTAAGTCTATAATAATAATAGAACATGGGACGTGACCAATAAAGGGTCAAGATCAGTAACAAAGGACCCAGTTTCTACGGAACGTTCAGTCCGCTTCGACCGGCGCCCGGGATCCGGTTTCTCAGAAAAGCCTCGCCCTGGGTTTCTCTGGGTGAGTCACCCTTGCCACGGACCCCCCAACGGGTCCAGTCAGGAAGGGTTCACCAGGGGGGACTCGGGGGGACTCGGTCTCCCTCCGGCTCCCTTGGGCCCTCGGTCTGGTCGACTGAGAAGTTCAAAGAAACACACCGGTTCACCATCTAGCATACACATTCCAGTCCCATAGAGTGTGTGGGAATTGACATTACCCTAAGAACGCTGAGAATCCAACCCTGCGGGCGGTTCACAGAGAAACCCGGAAACCCCCACTTCCCACAACATCTTCCATCCTCCCCCAGGTCGGCGTCCCCCGGTTCAAAGGGATCTTTTCTCACGGCACGCCGTTTTGTACAGTCGCCCGGTTTTGCGCGCGCCCCGCTTTTCAGGGTGCTCCCGGGACAGATCAACTCGGGCGCCAAGCGCCCAACGGATTGAGGGGCCGTCCTGGTGTTGCACTTGTTAAGGCAGAAACATCCATCAACACCGTATCAAGCGCCAGATTAGGATCAAATGGCACAAGAATAATCAAACGATCGGATCGGATGATCCATTTTGTAAAGTCAAGGTGCTCCTTAAAAAGACTTATAAATATAATATATATATATATAACCATGTATAGTCAGTCTACTCTTCAATGACTCGAGTCAGACACATCCACTAAAAGCACCGTTGAAGGGAATCCGTTCAACATGGTCTCACTGATTCTCTTGCATGCTGAAACTCAAGTGGATCTGATCTAGTTTTATAATGCATATATGGTCATGCGCTACAAAAGGTACCCAGGTCAATGTCGAAAACTATCGTCTTCACCCCTAAAACCCGGTCATTCCATTCCTGGAGCTCGAGCCCTGCATGTCATGCTACCAGGATCCGAGTCCGATCCCCGATGGGCTGCAGCTTCACTAACCCATATTAACCCCAATCCGTGTGGGAGAAAAGGGCTCGCGAGTGTCCGTGCCGTGCTCCAGAGTGCTCGACGAGACGGATCCGACATGAAGCTGAGACTGGATGACACAAGGAACGGAGCAACAAAGAGTCCAAGGACGTGCATGCTTCAAGAAACCCTGGAGTCGACCCGGAACTCGTACCTCAGAAAATGGGCAAGGACCAGGGTCGTGTCCCATCTTCTAGGGTACTTGCAATCGGGTTCAGGTCGTGTCTTTGAGAATTTGATGCTGAATAGTTCAAATGCCAGAAGATGTCAGGTTATAGATGTTACATGTGGTTCCATGAGACAATGTAGTTCACTTGCATGCAACCAAACTTGCAAACCACTTTTACAAGCTGTGCTTTCTATCCTCCTCCAGTCCCAGCGCGTATACGAGCAACGGCGGCTTCGCCGTCGTCGATTAGGACTGGACCGCACGATGAGGTGGACCCAAGCTTCCGTGTTTCTCATACCAAATGTTCCAATAATGTCACCCCAAGAACCTTAGGCCTAGGCCATGGCTGTCACCTGCCTTTGGGATCTGCCACATCCAAACATCCAAGGCATCCAACCAAACGCAGCAGTGGATCACAGGAGCCCGGTGGACCCGGATCTGCCCGGTAGGGTGGCAAGGACCGAAGCAACACGTAGCAGGTGGGTGACGAGGTCCGAGGTTCTGGGGACCTGTTGCTGGTTGAAGGCACTGCACAACTTCGGAGCCTGCAAAGGTCTTGCGAAATTCAACACGAAGCGCCAGAGTTCGACGTCTCTTGAGCTTGACTCGGTAGAGAAAAGAAACAACTTATACTCGGTAAAGCAGCAAACAAATGTTGAAATCAGGTTTAACAACAACAACAACAAAAATATTTTTGTTGCATGTGTCTGTGTGATCCACAACTCATCGTGCGCGAGTCCTGAAGAAAAAATAGCCTGACACGACAGAAGTCGAGTTGGCACCGGCTGAGTGGGCTTGAGGCAACGACTGGTGGAGCTCTGCACATGGAGTAAACTTTCTTAATGATTCAAAGCGGTGCAAGCCTATGGTCTTGTGATGTCTTGTGCAAGAGCTGCTAAAGCTGTTGGCGGATTCTTTTTCACTCAGCCCTTGCAAAGGGGCAAAAGGCTGCCTTGAACCCACAAAGACACTTGCATTGCTTGGTTAGCTTCAGCCTTAATTAGTGGGGAATAGTAGAGGGAACAATTGCAAGAGGTAAGACAACTGATCCTGAAGATGACCATCATAGTGAAGTCCGAATGAGTATAGACTCTTTCCACGCGACTTTCCGCGAGGAAATGGAGAGGGTCTCATACCATTTTGATTCGACCAATGTAATGTGTTGGAGACTTGCAACATCAAAAATCAGGAGTTACATGGAGTTACATAGGATCTACAGAAACAAATCCAAATCTCATCAAGTCTCTCTATCTCTTTAAAGAGTACCTCAACATCCGCAAGAAACGAACACTCCCGCTCTACCTTCTACCTCTTTCTCCATCTCTGCCCCTCAAGTACCGTGGCCACCAGCCGACCGCGCGGACGGCGCACTGCCACGGCCTTTGAGGCCTAAGACCAAGGGCTCAGTGCCGAAGGCCGCAGAGGCCGTGGAAGCCTGGTGGCGGCAGAGGCCGTGGAAGCGTTGGAATGTGTGACAGGTTCTCCTTCAATACTAAGCGGTTTGTACTAATCCTATAGTTAAACGTAGTTGAATTCAGAACTTTTGGCTCTAAGGACCTCATCATGCTTATCAAGTGGGGCAGAAAAGTGGCGCAGCGGCTTGTGGTTCGGAAACTGACTAAAGGGTTCCCAACAAATTCAACTTGGTGACGAGATAAAAACCTGGAGGATGAAAACTACAGCTTTCCTCGAAGATGAACCTTGAACCTGATTAACATTCTACCCGGTGATGAGATAGGAGTGGGTGAGCGCGCTCACCCATTTCACTTACTCTGTAACGAAACCATTTCGTCTGCGATGAGTAGAATGCGGAGTGCAAGAGGGTTGTATCTTGTTCATCAGCAGTTTGGTAGCAACTAGCAAAGAAGAAGATCTTTGCACTTCTTATCACTTCTTGCCATGCAAACAAGTCACAGGCCTTCGGGAGAGAAGGACACATATGACTTTGCTTCATCCGTAGGAAAAAACACTCCCCAACAACAAATCAGAGGGTGTTGTGGGTTTGGTTTAGTAAATTAATGTTGTCCAGAGGTGACATCTCACAAGTCTAGAAACCATTGTTCTTTCTTCAGGAAGCAAAGTACAAACAGGTTCATCTGAGGATTTCTCTTGGAGACGTTGGGTGTTGTATCAATATAATATATATATATATATTACTGCATGCATATATCCACTGAACGTGGGTCTAAACGAGGAATCCCACAAAAGGTGAATCGCAAAGGACAATACAAACGCATCGCACCTGATTTTGAAACCAAAACTGATGGTAGTTGGGGTCTGGACATCATGCTACAAGCCGCACAAAGTGGGAGAGACCCAGTTAGTGGGTGTATCTACATGTGGGTACCTCTTCCAGCCTCGTTCGTGGGGATGTTTTGACCACCAACTTATATGGGCCATGGGATCATGAGACCTGCCTAAGCACCAGGAGACCTGCCTTGGTTCACCGATGTGTCGCTCGAACTCGCTATACACGCTTGAACGACCCGAGCGCTTCGAGCGAAGCGGAGACCGAATTCGGCGGCAGCTTGTGCAGCTGCAGCTTGTGGCGTTTGGGACCGTTTGGGTGTTCCAAAGATCGAGAACTGGTGAAATACGAATCTATGGTTGGGCAATGAATCCAAAACTGGCAACTGGGCCATATTGGATTGAAACACAAGTATAACATACTGGTGAGTATACCATATTGGTTAAACGAACATTTCATCTAATTTAGGAAACCAATCCCCAAAAGAGGCTAAAGGTTATCCACCGGCGTAGGTATTCTGGTGAAATACAAGTTGGTGATGGTCAAGGATGAGACTCTGCTCGTTGATCTTGGACGCGGGTTTTCCTTTGTTCAGACTTCGAATCGGCATTGTCTGACTCGTGTGACTCGTCCGGAATTTATGGGAATGACCCCTCCCCTATATATAGATACGTTAGAACCCATTCCCTCGTTCCTTACAAAGCACCAGTCAGTTGTGTGCCTTTGACTTTTTACATGCGGGTTCACTGATCTGTTGAGTTGCATCATACTCATTGAAGGTCCGATGGATGTACGGGGATCCCTCCAAAACTGTGGATTTACATCATCTGGTTTGTGGTTTCAATGTGGTTTCAACTCACTTCAGACTTCGACACATATATGAGTCAAAGGCATCAATCATCCCAAGTAAGGGTTGAACATGAATCTATTACAATTCAAAATATCTGAAGCCACCTCTCAGTCTTCCATTGACCAAACCTTTGGGAATTTGAATGGCAAACCCACTTTCATCCTCCGGCTCCAACCTCAAAGCCCTCTTGCTTCTCCTGCAGTGCAGGCCTCAGCGGGGGCGAATTCCAAGCACCAGTCGCTTGGCCGGTTTTTTGGGGCAAGGGATGTCTGTGTGTGTTTTCCATCAGTACTTCTCGGGAGCAAATCACATGGAATCCTGTCTGGCCTTAGGCACCCCGGTACGCAACACGTAAAACATCGATTCCGCACGTGTAGTCCAAAACGTAATCAGACCTCATCCAAATACCTATAAGCATTTACAGTCCTCGGCTAAATGCATCTGTGTGGTCTGGAGGTCCGCTTTGCAGAAATGTTGTTGTCTTTCGAACCACAAAAAAAAACACTATGGGGTACTGCTGGCTGCTGGATGCTTTTCTCTCACTCTTGGAAATGGATTTGGGATTTGTTGGTGTCCAAGTTATGGGGCTATGGGGTGCTACTGGATATGATATTCTGGCTGAAATTGGGACGTTTCTGTGTCCGATGGTTTTCTTCTGTTGATGCATGAGGAAGTTCCAAAAACGCACCTGAGCTCCAAAACGTGGGAATGTAAGACACGAAACGTGAGTTTAAAAAACGCACGGTTCGAACGCACAAAACGTAAGTAACCAGGCAGCTAAGATCCTGGCTGTTCAACAGGTTGGTCGATCTTTTGATGTCTTTTGGCCAACCAGAAACCACGGTGTCACATGTACCTGATGAATCTTATGATTCAAACCAGTCAACCTAGAGGTGTTTGGATCTCCGCCAAACTCTTCTGCAGATTTGTTTCACCAGGGAAATCTGCAGCACCAACCTTCTCGAGGATTCCTGGACATTGTTTGTTATCTTTCTCATTCAGGGCACATTGAAACCCTGTTTAATACCTGCCTCCAAGGATTCACAGTACACCTGCAGAAGAAATCATCCAATGACTCACCCAACTTCATATCGTGCTAAAAGAAACAAACGATCTAAAACCAACAAAAAAAACACACACAAGCAGCAAGGCCTGCTTCAAAATCACTCACCACAGTACAACCTCTCACTTTCATCACTCGGTTCAGTCAGCCGCTCGGTGCCCCTGGCAGTTTCGGCAGCTTCGGAGTGCGCGAGCCCTGTCCCGGTGGGTTCGCTGCAGGCAGGCCCTGTGCGACCCGCGAGTCGACTGCCAGCACACTGGAGGGTGATCATCCATGAGATCGCCTCCAACCCAATAGCAATGGCCTCCAACCTAATAGCGACGACCGAATAGCAATGGCCTCCAACCTCATAGCGGTGGCCTCCAACCTAATAGCAATGGC
>CAXAMN010021306.1:1085976-1098440 GCA_963970005.1 Durusdinium trenchii
ATGGCCGCCAACCTAATAGCAATGGCCTCCAACGTAATAGCAATGGCGTCCAACCAAATAGCAATGGTCTCCAACCAAATAGAAATGACCTTCAACCTAATAGCGATGGCCTCCAACCTAATAGCAATGGCCTCCAACCTAATAGCAATGGCCTCCAAACTAAGAGCATTGGCCTCCAACCTAACAGCAATAATGGCCTCCAACCAAATAGCAATGGCCTCCAACCTAATTGCAATGGCCTCCAACCTAATAGCGATGGCGTCCAACCTAATAGAGATGGCCGTCAACCTAGCAATGGCCTCCAATTCAACAGCAATGGCAAACCTAATAGCAATGGCCTGCAACCTAATAGCAATGGCCTCCAACCGAATAGGAATGGCCTCCAACCTAATAGCAATGGCCTCCAACCCTAATAGCAATGGCCTCCAACCTAAAAGCATGGCCTCCAACTTGATAGCCATGGCCTCCAACCTAACAGCAATGGCCTCCAACCTAATAGCAATGGCGTCCAGGCTAAAAGCGATGGCCCTCAAGCTTATAGCGATGGCCCCCAACCTAATATCCATGGGACTGGCATATTATATTAATTTGTTTATTTGTTATAAGTTATAAGGGTGGCACTTCATTGGTCATATGTTGCAGAGTGTCTGCGGTATAGTCTACAAGAAATTGCTTAAAGGATGACAAGGGCCGGTTGTCTCCTTGAGATACCTTGAGTGGTAGCTCCGGTGTTGGATCTTGCAAACGACCCAGCTGTAAAATGCTGTCAATGGAAAATATGTGATGTGTCAATGTATCATCTGCAAGAGATTCAATTCGTGGGCTGATCCACATAATATACATACAGTAGTTTATTTAAAGAGACGTATATAAAAACACACATGTTCTTCATGAAGTGGGTCCTCTTGGTGTGGACATGATCTCAAGTAGAACTTGGGCCGGGTGGGTGTGGAAGGAAAAAACCTTTATAATGCATACAACAAACTATGACACAAACAACTCAACATCATACAACATAATGACACAAACTATGAATACATACATCATACAACTCTCAATTCCTTGTGGGAAGCACACTTCAGGTATACAACCACTGACCGACTCCGTGATGCCAGGCCCACCGGTCGCAAGCGAGCTCGGCCTCGAAGAGTGGAGCATCAGAGCCTAGGTTCGCGACGGCGACCGAGCCCCGGACGGGCGGGGCGAAGAGCTTCAAGCTGTCCAAATGGTCTTTCCTGCCTCCCTGGTGCCTCCCTGGTGCCTCGCAGATTGTCCTGGGGGAGCAGTTCTTCACCCCAAGAGCTTGGGTCCGGGCTTGGATTCGGGGTCGGAACCGAATCGTTCGGGGTCCGGACCCGACAAAAACTCCAAACCCTATGTGTTTGAGGGCCCGGATTCTTCAGCCAGGCCATATACGTTTTGGCACGCACCCAACCCAACACCCTGGGAATTGGGATCAAAAGTCCTAGCAAAAAACATTTGATAACAGTTGTGATCGCTGTATACGTTACACATTCAGTTTCAATCAAGGTTGTATTCCCCTATAAAAGGTAAAATCGTGGAAAGGAACAAGTTGTCACTAACTGCTTCTGGCTGTTGATGTGTCTGTGACTGGTCACAGAAGGGTATTTGAAGTCAACAATACCTGAACTGTCTCGAAGGGCAAAGTGACACATAGAAAATAGACAGGTTCTGCTTGATGAAGGGTTACCTGCATTTGACACACATTGGTATCCTGAATTGTTCACAAGCCTTTCAGTACGGCAAAAGTCAAAGTAAGCCTATTGCAAGACTACTTCGAGGGTAACGTCGACTCTTGATTCATAAAGACATAATACATATTATGTCTTAAATTTAGATAATTTCATATTGTAAACTCTCCTTCATATGGGGCTTTATTAATCAAGAGTCTACATGACTTCGAGGGTAAAGGGGTTCTAGTCTCAAGGCCCTTTGCTCAGCCAGGCAGCTAGAGCCTGGTGCACTGGGTGCGGTAGTGCTGCGCCGCCCAGTCTGTCGTGCTTTGGCCTGGTGGGCGGGCGGATCCCCTCGCGGAGGATGAGCTGAAGGCGGGGCTGGGGCGAGCATCCTATAGTGACCAAGCCAAGCAATTTTTTTATTTTTTTTTTTTTTAACACAGTTTCCCTACTGGAGTCCCTGGAGTTTTTACACAAGACACAAGGTCGAACGACCCTATCATACCCTATCAAGTGTTCTAAGTTAGTTCTAAGCGATAGAAACCGAAACATGAGTGTAGGAATTATGGACGGTTAAGAGAGATGACTGGACAGGAGCCCATGCGTGTAGATGCGTCTTTCATGGCGTCTTCGATCAAAGCAAATGAAAGAAATGCTACCCAAAGGCTCAGTATAGCTCATTGAACCCTCACAACATGGGGCTTTGGAATGCGCTTTGGACCTCAAACATGTATAGCAGTTGGTTTGGGTCCACAAGCCTGAGGGAAGAATACAGCTTCGATCCGACCGTCGATGCCTGGCTGCAATCCTGTCTAGGCACTGCAGCCAGATGCTCCAAAGTGTTCGACCAAAGGCACTGGAGGCGTTCGAAGGCACAGGGCGTAGCGACCTACTACTCTCGCCCTTATTCGCTTCGACTTGAAACCGTACCGCCTTCACTTGTATAGTCGTTCTATGTTGTAACAGTTGCGTTGCGTTCCTTCGTCTTGGATCTCAGGTACCTGCGGTCCCAATTACATCAAATACCTGGGGCCATAGTACGCCATAGTCAATGGAGTCGCCATATCGAAAGCAGTCCAGAACCTGGACTCGTCTCCCCTGGTCAGTCTGAGATGAACCGAACCCACAGATTCTCATTCATGCCTGACTCAGAAAAACCTCAAACTGACCATGTTTTTTTAACATCGACGCTCCATGGGACTGGAATCTATGCCGATCAGTTGGGGTGGTGCCAGGGGGTTCAATGGGGCGGCATATATTCCAGTCCCATGGGTCGTGTATGGGTCGGTGTGTATCAAACGTCTGGAAGCCCTCCGCTTCCACGGCGATCCGCCGACCGGAAGAACATCGACCAGTTCCCCAGAAGGGCTCCTGGCCGGCCAAATCATGGTGGTGGTGGGTGCCACGGGGGGTCGAATTTCACCGAACCCGAGGATATGGGCCAGGAGGTCGAGGAGGTCCGGCGGGTAACAAGAGGTGAAGGAAGTGGGACGAAGGATGAGTGACACGCAGCCACGGTGTCTCCGTGTCTCACGGTATCTCCCCATTAAACTCACCTATATGTCCCTAGGTCTGGCGGCCGACAATCTGCGCAGCCCTTCCATCTGCCTAGCATCCCCAGTCCGGACACATAGTAATTACCCCGGCGAACGATCAATTTTGAGCACATTCTGGGCAGGTTGGAAGAACTAGTCCCGTCTCGAGGTGGAAAAACAACATCAAACTTCAAACCACCACCCACTGAACAATGACCTGGGCAGTGTTAACCAACTTGACTAAGCGCTGGCAGCCCGTCGGAACTGCCTTTGACTGCAACTTCTTGGTAAAGTGTACCTGAGGAGCTGCTAACCGCAGGGCGGCCACTTCGCTTCGCTGTTGCCTCCTGTTTTTGACCAATCTTTTCAGGGAGAAAACTTTGTCAAAGTTGTTTGATGTTCCCTTCTGAGTGATTTGTGAATGATTCTTGGTTGTAACATGCCTAGGCTCATGGACTTCGTTCGTCTTTGGAGTTCGTCTGATGGCTGGCCTTCTACGTAGGCACAGTCACGGAACTCGGTCAACCGGCAAGCATCGGTCACTCAGAAGCTTGGTTGAAAACAACACATGGCTTCAGGACGCCAAAAAGCTCGGTTCTTTGGCAATGGACACCCGTTTCGCGATCCAGGAGTGCCCCTCTTTGGAAATCATAAACAAACAAAAACCCGGAATGCAAAGAGAGAGAGAGAGAGAGTTCCTTGCAAGGAGCCTTTGGGGAATTCAACCCAAGAACGCATGGTCTCTCCATCAACTGACCTCGTTTTCCTCAAATGCCAGTGATTGCGTCACGGGTTGTCTTCTTTTCTTTGCAGAATGTACAATAAAAACATTGTAAACCCCATAATATGGTTCCTTGCGTGTAAGGGGGCCCATACTAGCTCGCATTCCAACAACTTCGCTTGCCTGTCCGCCGACATGCTGGCATTTGCTCGTATTTGCTCACATCCCCCTCAAAAAAAAGAAACTCAGCCGTCAGAATGCCCTTTTCTCCTGATTTGCTCGTCTCAGAAAAAATAACACACCAACCCACCAAGCTTGCGGTCGTGGAAGCGCCCTGATGGAGCAAATGAACACGCACACGACCGAGAAAAGACCGGACTCCAGGACCTTGATATTTTTTTTAAAGGCTGGGTAGTTTGGAGTCGTTGTTTGGAGTCCAGTCTGGAGTGGATACCCATGGTCTTTGTTTCATGTTCTTTCCCACACTCGCCGACGAATGCCTGACTTGCTTCCCTGAACACGTCGCTGTCAACGTGTCGCCGTGTCGCTCGTGGTGTTCAGACGTGCACCAAGGCGCCGCTGCGAGCGTGCTGCGTGTGCTCACTGAGGGTATCGAGGTGAAAGAGGATTCCGCCTCCTGCCTCAGAGGTCTCACGGTGGCGGCGGAAAATCCTACAAATAGGGCATCTGACAATTGAACCACACCTCATGTGATATCCAATTCCAGCTGCACATCGAGCAATTTCTCACATCAACTCCTATTTGTAACTTCTATTGCCTGAGTTTTATGTTTAGCTCAAGATCCTCAGAAGCAAAGCAAAATGCAAACAAAAAACAGTGCCTCGTCTTTGGAATGGCAGCTTGCACGCCCCCACGTAAACCGTGCAACTCGGGGCAAGAGCTCTCTTTCTCAGTTGGACAACCCTTGGGAATCCGAGAAAATTGTAATAAACCTTCACTTGACGGTTTTCAGGTCGACCAAACCTCAAAAATTGCATCGCAATACCAACAACTTAACAACAAGATCAATGCTTGAATCATTGAAAGGCCACTGGGAAGGCCAAAAACATGCAGATACCAGGCTGTGAAGGCTTCTGCCGGTGATGCACAGGTTCGCAGCTCGGGAAGTTTGCTTCGTCTTCGTGTCACAAGAGCCGTTCATGTCTTCAGCTGCGTTCCCGTTCACGGAGACGTTCAGAACATCTATGTGCTGAAGAAACCGTTCTTTCTCCGGCCGACCTTATAGTTACGGCATCAAGGCGTTTTCTTGCGGCTATAGCTTGTTTGGAGCTATTCCACATCTGAACAAAAGTTGTTGAGAGTCTCAAGTGAAGACTGAATGAAGGGCTGCAAATCATTTTAGGTGTCCACCCAGTCTCCAGCCTGCTTTTCACCACCCGAGTTTTCTAAGGATAGGACAAGGGCGTCAAAGCCGCCACCTGCGAGGGTCAAGCATGTAAATTGAACAAATTGGTCTACTACCCAACTACCCTCCCATGGAAGTGGACAATCCCCTGTTTGCTCTTCAGATTTCACGGTCTTTAGGGCCATGCCATCCACGTTTGATGGTTGGAGGGAGGGTAAGTGCTGGGTTACTCAGATTCCAAGGAGGCCGTGCTCCGTTCGGAACCCAAGCCTGGCAAGTGTTCCAAAGTCTCTTTCCTGGAGGTTGTACGCCGCACAACAAGGAGATCTCCAGCACTGATCAGATCCAAGCACTAGGACATGAGGACATGAGATGCGGATACTTCTGATCGGGGAAACTGTGACAAAACCAAACAAAAGCTGCTAAGCACCAAGCACCAAGCAACCTCTGCAGCGAACCAACCAATCAACGCAGCAACCAAGCAGTCAATCAAACAATTAATTCATAAACCAACCAAGTAACTAATCAACCAGTCAACCAATTAGCAAACCAAGAAAACAATGAACACATGAATGAATTCATTCATGAATGAATGAATTCCAATGAATTAATCAATCAAACAAACAAACAAACAAACAATGAATGAATCAATCAATCAATCAGATCAGATCAGATCAGATCAGACCAGATCAGATCAAATCAAATCAAATCAAAACCAAATCAAATCAAATCAACTCAATCAATTCAATGAAACAATATGAAACAATGAAGCACACAACCTTCCAGACCCAATAGATATCGAATCGTTCCACCACTGCACAATGCCTCAAAGGGCGCCGCTGTCATTGGCCGGATGGCTGCCTTGGCTTAGAAGGGCCGCCGTGCGCTGCGCTTTTAGCCGGGCCGAATCGCGGTGGACCTAATGGCTCTGATGCCAAAATCACGTTTTTGGGTGGAAGATGATGGAACCAAATTCGAGGTGCTTTGTTAAAACCTTTTTTGTTGGTCCACGGGTCCACTCGCTCAAAAAGAAACCGATCCAGTCTTACAAAGCAGATCTTGGGTGGAAACCGACCCTGGATCTATCTTCGAAAGATCTCTTCACTCAACACATGCGGTCAGCCAAAGGGGTTGGCGGTCGGCAGATCCAGGCGGCAGATCCAGCCAAAGGGTCAGCAAAATGGCCGGATGGAGCTTCGATCCACACCAGGAGAGGGGGGTCCACACGGCGAACTGCTCTTCATCCTTAACCGCTAAAGCCTTAGCAATCTTTGACAGGCCATAGCAATCGGTATGTTTTGTAGAAAAAACATGAACAAACTTGTGAGTTTGTAGCAGGATTCCTGTCCCACGATGGATTTGATAGTTCGAAACCCAAACAACCATTGACAAAACCAGGTGAGTCAGCCATTTTCTAATGGTCTTGGAAGGCTAGGGTACAAACTGCAGTTGGTTGGCTAGTCGCTACTGTATAACCCCACGTAGCTGAATGATTGGCCAAATCATCCATATAGACCCCCTGTCATAGATAGAAAAGTAGATCAGTAGATCCGTAGAACATGTGATCGAAACCGTGCCACTATCTCCACTATCTACTTCGAGGATCACCAACAAAAACCCAAAAAACATGGCCCACTGCCATGGCCCATCTCGGTCGTTCCGGCGTTGGGACCCGCCACCGATGCTCCGCTCGTGCTGGGGCGCTGGGGCGCTCGCCTGGCCGGCGGTCGACCCCGGCGGGTCATACGTTTAGGAAAAAATACAAAACAAGAAACATACAAAAACAATACAACAACAATAGGATAAAAAGGAATGAAAATAGCACAGTCACACAAAAACACAAGCGGACTGGATAGTCTGCGATAGAAATCAGCACGTCCAAAGGAAAAAAGGTGTCAAAGAGGCACTGCAACAGGTAACTGTTCACTGATTGAAACCCAAGTAGAGGCTGCATGTGGCATACACAAAGGCCAGCACAAATAACGCAAGAGGCACATTGAGAATAGACCAGGATATTTTGAGTATAAATAATTACTAGCCAGCCAGGGGAAAACAACAAGGAAGGAATGTCAGGTCATCTCAGTAAGACGACAAGTGAAGGGCGGTCATAGCAAGGCCTGCATTGAATATGTCCCCCATTTTCTCCGTATGTTTGTTTGCTTTTGATGTTTTTCATGCGTACTGTGTTTGTATTTGTTTCGTATTGTTTATCCTAGGAAAAACGGATTTGCGTTATTGTTGTTTTGATTTTGTGTTTTTGGTATTTTCCAGGTAATAATAGAAAAAACAAATACCCTCCGGGAACCCCATCACAAAAGGCAAACGAGATCTTGCGGACTGCTTTTGATCTTTTGCTCAATAGCAGGAAACAAATCATTCGTACGCTGTTCGTAGATTTAATCTTACAGAGTATGGTTTGACACAGGCGTCCTGCTCTTGTTTGAAACTCTTGTCTTCGAAAGTGGATGCCAACAACATTGAAGTACACACGACCTAGCACGAGTTCCATTTTATTTAAGAACGGTTGAAGGTGTCTAAAGGTTTGTTGTTTTTGAAGGAGGGTTCCTGTTTAGGGTTTTCTTCTCTTGCGAGGCTTCGTGGTGTCAGGCAGCAACCTAGTGCTCCTGTTCATTGTGAAGTGGGCGCCCCATTTTTTGTATGTTTTTTGTATGATTGCTTTTGGTATTTTTCTTTGCATTATGTTTGTAATGTTTTGTATTTTCATGAATTTGTGACTCATTAAAGTTAGCTTTAATCCAGGTCATAAAGTTGCATATGCTGACAAAAATATTCAAATCGACTGCCTGCGTAATAGACATGTTCAAGAGGTCATTTTTCATGTTCCAGCTCGCTAACGTCGAGAATCCTCAGCCATATGAGCAGGCAAACAAGGGGCATCATGCGCTGGGGACTCCACCACCAAGGCATCATGCGCTGGGGACTCCACCACCAACCTCCGTAGCATTCATGAAGAGTCTTCGTTTTGCATTCAAAGCGTAAAGGTTGTGGCTGATCCACATCGAAACAATGGCATTGCTCCAAAAGTCAAATGTCCAAGTCTCCAAAACAAGCATTTCATGCGAGACTCCCTCCAACCGTCACCCATCATTCCTCCAAAACGAGCGTAAAAACTCACACTTCGAGTCTGTAAAGAATCGTTTCGTACGAGACCGCATCCAAAAGTCACGCGTCAAGTCTCCAAAATGAGCATTTCATACGAGACTTCCTCCAAAACTCACGTGTCAAAGTCTCCAGAACCAGCATTTCGTACGAGACTTCCTCCAAAAGTCCAGCGGGAAACCCTATCGGAGCACAGGCATCAAGCACCCCCCCTGCCAAGAAGTTTCGCGAAACCATGCCCCCCAAACAACGCCCGCTCACGTGCCGATCCCAATGCCACAGCGAACCTCCACCACAACTTGCAACCTCACGATTCCCGGCACCGGCCACAAAAAGGTACACGTCCACATGTCTAACACGCACAAAGTACCGCACCTGCCACAAAATGACCTCACGATTCCCTGTGCCTGCCACGAAAATCGCACTAAACCGGCACAAAGTACTGCGCCTGCCACGAAAAGCGACGATATCATATCATATGAGCTTCAACAAAACTTTGCACCACACCACACGTTTGGAATGATTTCGACACGTTCTGAGCACACACTCCCATCCACCAAAAATCGCAATTTCAGCTGAGACGAGTCACGAAAACACAGCTTCGGTGCAACACCCTGAAACGCAAGTCCCAATGTCACAGCCACATCCAACACCCCAAGAACACCACTCTCCAAGCGCCAATCCCCATGTGACTGTGCAGAAAACTGCGGATCTCACAAAACGCTGCGCCTGCGCAGTGAAATCATCCTCCACACTTCAACATCTTGCGCTTCCACACATTTCCTCGCTATATTTCGCACGAATCTGACAAGTCACGCTTCCATGCAAATCCCGGCTGCCACGGGCTATGATGGGGTCCAGATTTCCTAACAAAAGCTAGGCTAGCTTGGGCCCTCCACCTCCGCATTGCCAGCGCCGTATTTCAACTTGAATACATTGAAGGGGAAGTGACCAGCATTGACCAGGTGTGATCCAGCCCGTGATGCTCTCTGGGAGCCTGAAACGATCGCAACCTCACGATTCCCGGCGCCGGCCACAAAAATGTACACATCCACACGTCTAACACGCACAAAGTACCGCACCTGCCACGAAATGTGACCTCCGCCACACATCGTAACCTCACGATTCCGTGCGCCTGCCACGAAAATCACAGCACCTCCACACCTCCAAGCCCGCACAAAGTACGTACTGCGCCTGCCACGAAAAGCGACAATATCATATCATGTGAGCTTTCAACATTTTGCACCACACCACACGTTTGGAATGATTTCGACACGTTCTGAGCACACACTCCCATCCACCAAAAATCGCAATTTCAGCTGAGACGAGTCACGAAAACACAGCTTCGGTGCAACACTCTGAAACGCAAGTCCCAATGTCACAGCTAACACCCCAAGAACACCACTCTTCAAACGCCAATCCCCTTTGTGACTGCGCAGAAAACTGCGGATCTCACAAACCGCTGCACCTGCGCAGTGAAATCATCCTCCACACTTCAACATCTTGCGCTTCCACACGTTTCCTCGCTATTTCGCACGAATCTGACAAGTCACGCTTCCATGCAAGTCCCGGGCTGCCACGGGCAATGGCTGCGCGCCATTGCAAAAAAGGAATGTCGTGCCTCTGTGGGCACTGCATGGGGTCCAGATTTCCTAACAAAAGCTAGGCTAGCTTGGGCCCTCCACCTCCGCATTGCCAGCGCCGTATTTCAACTTGAATACATTGAGTGGGAAGTGACCACCATTGACCATACACCATGCAGCCCAAGTTGAAGAAGTTAAAAACTTCATCAACACAAGTTATAACTAGGGATCACATGTGTTATAACCTATGCTAAGTTCGATAAGTTCCTTGGAAGTTAAAACACAAGTATAAGATCCCCCGTGATTGTTCATAGGCGCGCTGTTTTTGCATTTTATAAACTTTGGGTTTATAAAATGTGTGGGATGGGTTTTTTGTCAATAAAATGAAAAACAAACTAGTTTATAAAATGACCAGCACAGGTTGTGATAGGTTAAGATAGAAATCGACATCCAGGAAGAAACACTTTATAAAATGCGAATTGCTCATCGGAAATGTCCGTAAGAAGCCAAATCCGGATACTTTATAAAATGAAAATTCGTCATGTCAAGATCTCAAGATTCTGAAATAGTTATTCTTTAGTAATGATTCAGATTCTGAATTTTCAGAATCTGAAAATATATATTTTCAATAATCAACAACTGAATTTGAACCCACTTTTCAAGACTCTTGAAACCTAAAGGAAAGACAGGAACTGAAGGAATATGACCAGGAAAATAACGAAACATTGAAAATTAACTATAGCTACTTTTTCTACACTTTTCTCCTCTCCCCTGTCTGTGTGTCTCTTCCCTTTATGGCGGGAGAGCGGTGTTGGGGTCGGCCGTCCGAGCGGCCCGTGCCCAGCGACGTCATCCGACTCCATCCGACCTTTCGGAGTTTGCGAGACCGAGGCCCGGAATCGGTGCACACCGCTCTCCCGCCATAAAGGGAAGAGACACACAGACAGGGGAGAGGAGAAAAGTGTAGAAAAAGTAGCTAGTTAATTTTTAATGTTTAGTTATTTTCCTGGTCATATTCCTTCAGTTCCTGTCTTTCCTTGAGGTTTCAAGAGTTTTGAGGCCATTTCTTACAATTTTGTTTTTTTTGAAACATATGACAAATCAATACCTTTTTAGACAGTCCAGAACATGATCTTTATAAAATGAGAAATCATGTTCTGACCATCCTCTGACAACTCGACAAGTGAATGTTTATAAACTGAGATTACGGGGTTCACCTGCCCTCTACTACTGTCATTCAGTGTCCAAGTTAGTAAAGTTTATAAAATGACGATACTCTAGTTCTTATGTAGTCATCCTTAAAAAACTGTTTATAAAATGTGTCTTGGAATTTGCATTTTGTAAAGGAAAAGGATCTGCATTTTAAAAGCCCACAATCACGGGGGATATATAAGTAAGTTCAAAAACATGTGAAGCTTATAATATAGATATGACACATGCTATGTTGAAGCTTGCAGAACTTAGAAACAAGTTACGCAAGTTAGTTGATGAATTGAAAATTCTGTGCAAAACAATGATCACCAACAAGGTCAATAAGTGCTCACATTGTGCAGGATTTGTTGATTCTTTTGGCGGTTATCTGCCCAGGCTGTGTGAGATGCACCCTGATGCACATGTGAGATGCACCATGTCTGTGATGAAGAAGTCGTGAGGGATGCACGAGCGAGCCGGTGACACAAAAAAAACGTAATGCAATTCTTGGACCTTTGGTGGTTGTTCTGCCCAGTACTTTTCTCTTCAATGCAATCTTGTATGAAATCGCTTTTGTACAGACATTCGGATCATTTTTTGCGATAGAAACGGAAGACGCAGGGATACAAAGAGATACACAGGGATACATTAGGATACACGTGTATCCTATTGTATCCTGGTGTTTCCTTGTGTATCCCCGTGTGTCTCCTTAGATCTCCTTGCCACCAAGTTTTTTTTCTATGGCAAACATTTGAGGGCTCAAAAAAGTTTTCTTGCGCAGTTTGAAGCATGGAGGAGACGCAGTTGGTTGCATACAAGTCTCGAAGAATCAGCCGCGGTTTTCAACACTCGCGAGTTCAAACGAACGCCCCAGATCGAAGCTGTGCAAATCGGTTGCAGCAATGTCTGGCGGCCAGCGTGGTGGTGCCACGAAGATGACAAAGTCGTGTGTCTGCTGTAAAAGTGCGACTGGCTGTGGACTAAGTGCGGCGGTTGTCTGCCCAGAATATGAAAACACTTGTGCTTTCTGTGTTTTTGGCTCGGCGGTTGTCTGCCCTGATTTTTGGCAACGCAAACAAGTTAAGCAACTTAATATGTTCAACTTTCTCATAACTTACTTACACTTTCTTTTATATAACTTACTTATCAAAGGAAGTTTAGTGTGCAAAACTTCCGTGTTACGGACATTCAACAGCTGCTCAACCACCACTCATCATACACCACTCATCATACACCACTCATCATACACCA
>CAXAMN010021306.1:1114869-1128450 GCA_963970005.1 Durusdinium trenchii
CTTCTATTTGCCTTTTCTTATCTTTCATTCTTCTCCGGCATTCTATTTTAATGTAGCTTCTTATCTTTGGAATAGAATGCCGTGAATGACCGAAAAAAATCACTCGTCCATCTTTCCATTATGTCCTTCTCCTTTTTTGGCACCTTTATCCCATCAGCATTAATATATATGGGCTCGCAAATATATTTTAAAACCCTAAAGGGCCAGCCTAGTAATTCTTTATCATATTTTGTGTTTTCTTGTCTTGGAATTCCATAATCCATTATTGAAAGGGCATTATACGCCATGGTTTTTGCTATTTTATTCTATCATTATCATTTAGATCTATTGGAATTACATTAAGGAACATAAAAACCATCGTTAATATTCATTGTCATCTATATCTTCTACACACATCATCATCATCATTCATATTCCACCGTTCCTCTTTTCATTATTATTCACAACTTTATCATTTTAGTTCTTGCATTAATAACCTTTATTTTTATTACTATTTTGATCTCATTTACAATCATATCCTTGCCCTCTTATCAAAAACTATGTATGAAATCTTTGTTTTTTATTAGGGACTACTTTATTATTACAAATTATATCTGGTATCTTCTTAGGTTTACATTTTATACATCAGAAATTAATTCAGCATATTTTTATATGTTCCTTATTATTTGAGAACTATATTATGGATGGTCTTGACGTTATCTTCATTCTAAGGGTTCATCATTTGTCTTTCTTTTTATATTTCTACATCTTGGAAGAGCTTTATCTTATGGTTCATATTTTTATAGTCCAAATAATGGCAACAGCATGTATGGGTTATGTTTTACCTTTACGCCAAATGAGTTTATGGGGTCTTACAGTAATTACACGTTTATTATCTCCATTTCCATCTTTTATAGAATGGCTTTGTGGAGGAGATTATGTTTACAATCTTACATTGAAGAGGTTCTTTGTCTTTCATTTTCTAGTTCCATTTCTTCTTTGTGGTTTTCTTCTTTGCCACTTTTTAAATCTACATTTTCTATCTTCTAATAACCAATTAAGTAATTACACTAAAAATAAAATAGTATTTTTCCCTTTCATTATTAGTAAAGATTTCTATGGAAATATATTAATTCTCTATCTATATCTTCTTCAAAATCATTTCGGTTTCTCTTCTTTCTCACATCCAGATAATGCAATAGAAGCATGTGGATTACTTACTCCTTTACATACAGTACCTGAATGGTATTTCTTATGCCAAAATGCTACGTTAAAAGCTGTGCCAAAAAAAATGCAGGATTCATTATATTGTTTATTTCTATCTTCATCTTATTTTACTTTATGAGAAGTCTTTCATTCTATTTTAAAATATTTTCACCAATAGATTGAATTGTTTTTATCTGTGCTTTTGGTTTCTTCTTCATTTTCTTTTATTTTGATAGGTGGTCGATTTCCTGTAGACAACCTTCTATCTTACGGTCGTATCTTGACATTACATTGTTATTATCTTCTTACCTGTATCTTATGGATTCATTCTATCTTCATTCTATTTTTCATGGTAAAAGATATATTAAATAAAAATGATGATCGTGCATTGTTTTTCCATCTCTTTGCCAAGCTCTAGTACATGAAAAAATATAATAAGAAAAGCTTGACCAACGTATGATTATTATTGGTGAAAGCTATGTCATTTAATGAGAGATTTTCTATGAAACTATCACCCCTTTATATTTTAATGAAGCGATATCATATTGCTATTATTGCAATTCTCTTGTCAAAGAATGAAATTACACTAGCCATTGACTTGGCCATCCAATATAAATAAAAGCTGGCCATCATTTGTAAATTACAGAATATGAATGGTGGATCAACCAAAATTAAAGAAGTGAGTCATATAATTTTGATTGATGGTGTTTTCTTTCGTTCTTTATTTTAATTACGAAGTGATATTGAAATTAGAAGGGCATGAAATAATAAGGAAATGAAGTGAAAATGCATTATTAATGATTTCTTCATATTATAGCATTTTTCCCGGCTTTTGGCATCAATCTTATTGTTTTTATATACTGCCAAAAGCCAATATTAAATATATGGAAAAATACTTTAATAATTGAAAATAACTTACATGCCAAGGATTTTTCTCCTTGAAAAAATGAATTCTCTTTTTTCTATCTCTCAATCTTATAGTTCAATGATTGCAACTTTAATTTATATGAATTGCAAGGTCATGGGCTAGCTTATAAGTTCTTATATTTTATGGGCTTGTTAATTTTTTTTGGTCATCCTTTTCTTATTACTTCTGGCGTACCACAACCCCATATTTTAAATCATCATATTAAATTTAATTTTGGTATTTTAACTTATTTATGGCCGCTGTAACCCCACAAACGAATAAAACGTGTCCTTACGATTGAGCGGCCATAACTTATTAGATTAATTAATGGATGGTTCATGATTTATAAAGCTAATTAGACTATTAAATCATGAACAATAATAAATAAGAGGTAAAAATAAATAAAAGATTAGCGATATTTTATTGTAATGAAGAAACTTGGAATACAAAATATCGCTAATCAAGAACAGAAATGAGGAGATTTTTATTAAGTGTTTTCTGTATAGTAAAAATTCACCGGTTAGTCAATATATTTCACATCTTACCATTTTTTGAAGAGATTTGTAAAATATAAATGATGGATTATGGGTGATTGGTCATTAATTTCTTTTTGAAAGAGATTATACATGAAATATATTTGTTTATTCTTTGTCTTTGTCTTTGTGTTTCGTTTCTTTTTTCTTTTCGTTATGAAAGTCCATGAATAAGAAATAAGGAAGTATAATGAAGGAATATGAATGATAATTTTAAAATGATAGATTAACCGTGACTATTAATGAAAATTAATGGTGGAAATGGTGTCATGAAATTATATAAGATGTAAATGAAGGGGTGAACGTAAGAAAAAAACAAATGCCTCATAAATTTAAAGAAGGTTTCCTAAGCTATTATGAAGTTGTAAAAGGTCCCTTAGAAAAAGAAAACCATGAAAGAATGTTTGTTTTAGCTAGGATGGAATCTGTAAGTGATGAATAGAAAAGATAGAGAGAGAAAATAAATATAAGAGAAGAACACATAAATATAATTTAAATGATAAAAGCTGTCATACCTTAATTATTCAATGTCTACATATAAATGAAATGGAAAGAAATTAGTTTTAATGTCTGATATAATTTCAGTAAAGAAGATAACAGATATGGTGAATAAGAAATAGAAAGCCATGAATCCTATATTTTAATGAATGAATTTAATGTGAGCAAAGATAAATAATATGAAGATAAAGACAAAAGAAAATATTTTGATATTATTCGCCAATGGCATTTTCCACATCATTTTTTTTATTTGATTCTTGCCTTTGGCGATCACTAATTATAATTCAACATCGTTCAATCTATTAATTTTTATCTGGGGCTTATTTTCCTATGCACATCTGCCACTAGCATTTTATAATTATATGTGTTCTTTATTTTACTATTTGTGGCTTCCCAGGGGATACAAGAACTAATATGAACGATAAGATTAATTTCTTTTGGTGGTCATTATTATGCTATTTTCTTAAGGAATTATTCCCGCCTATATACTTTTAACTCGTGGACTTCTCATAATTTATTATAATGAATGAGCGGGAATAATTTCATGACAACTTGTCTTTCACAATCTATTTCTTATTTATAATTCATTACACTACATGATCAAAAGGCACTTTTTTTTATTTGAGGTTATGGACACTTCTTTATTATTAAGGACATTGCATTGAATTTCTCGGTTATGACTGCATTATTTTCTTCTTATCATATTGGAATAGCCGTTCACTCTCATATTAACACTTGGCTTTTTAAATGTCTTTCATTCTATCTTCTTAGTTCTCGCCAATTCCTCATTCAAATATTGGGCCGGGGATTGAATCATTAGTACAAATGAAAATTCTACAGCTATAATGAAAATAATTTGCTAATTAAATAGCTGTTTGTTTGCATGTCCAAATCATTTCCACCATTAGCAAATTTAGTCCTGATCTTTTATGAAAAATTTTTGTATTTTGGAAGAGCTTTATTGTAATCCATCTTAATTTTTCATAAGCTTCCAAAGATAATTCCATAAGCTAGGTCGTTCATTTCTTTCATATTCATTCTCATATTTATTCATTCTGTATTACTCTATTCTATTTGCATTAACGTGTAAAAGACATCCTGCATTATATTATGAGTTTTGGATGACTTTCTATTCATTCATTGCCTGGTTTTTGCTATATGAAAAGCATTTGTTATTCACGGTTTCCCACTTCCTTTCATTTGGTCTTCTTCTCATTCATTCTTCTATTTTGTTCTCTCTCACGTTCAATTTCATTCGCCTGTTCAATCATCATTTATAATCAGATATGTTGCTCTCATTCCTTTATTATTTGCATTGTTGGTTTTTGTCTTTTTCTATTTCATATTATATCTTAAGGGTCATTCTATTTATGGTCTTTCCTTATCTCTTCTTCTTTTAGTATTCTACAGGCACTTCATTATTATTGGCCAATAGATTTAATGGTTCATTGTTATTCTATTTTAATTTCTTGGCTATTTCTCTATCTTTCATCTCTTAAAAACAATATACGCTCTTTAAATTTTTAGGTTGCTCCCCGTCTATTTATTTTATATATCTTGTTGTTTTTTGGGCTTTATAAGCTCTGGCATGGCAAAAAAAGGATGGTTTCTTTCGTTATAAAAATATGATAACAGATAAAGCCCAAAATTAAGAAGAATATGATGGTGAACGATATTAAAACTATAGCCTGGCGGATGACCCTTGGCAAAAAATATAAAATAGATTGCCAAGTCATGATTATAGATAATGGAATAGGTAATAATGAATGATCCAACATTAAAATTTATAATAACCTTTTCTTTAGTTTTAGTGTTGGGAATGAATGGTCTTTATCTGGGGGTTGTAGCTGGGGTTCTTACAATTTTATTCATAACTTTCCAACATCAGGTTCTCCAGCTACAACCGTGTAACACCTTATGACTGATATTATCTTTTGTCTCTTTTTTATCAGTCATCATGGTGTTTATTGTCTATTATTGGTTCATTCACATTAATTTTTCTTTATCATATCTTTGTCTTTTCACAATGAAAATTAATGATCATAACTTTTATTTCTTATCTATAATCATGATCACACATTTTATTTTATATTCATGTGTGAGGTTAACGGCTAGTCCATTTATATTACTTGGTATTTTGTTTTATCTTTCGTACGTTTTCTTTGGTCGTGAAGGCTCCAATTTGAAAGGGATATTCTATCTTTATAATTTATGGGAGAATTTTCCATTTAAATGACTTATGGAAATTCACTGATAATAATAAAACATGATGACCATTAATTTCCTCCACAAGCATTCTTTATTACCAAACAAAAAGGAAAATGTCAATAAATTAATGGTCATCCTCCATATATATAGAGACTAGCATGTTTATAATCGCTTTTTGACAGCGATCACATTTTTCATAAATTTGGCAGGGAATTAATAAAGAATCATGATTTTTTCTAGAAAATCTCTTATTGAAAATTCATGAATAAGAAAGAAAAGAAGTGAATGATCCAATATTTTCTATGGGTTAAGATATGAAAGGGGAAATATTGGTGAATGAACCTTGCAATCACATCCTAGATCTGGAGGTGAATGATAAGGGACAGATGTGATTGTAAGGGCTATAAAATTTATGATCACTTATTAAAAATCGCTTATTAATCCATAAATGTTATAGCATATTTATTATTCATGGCATTAAAATCCTTAAGTAATTTCAATAGTTTTTAATGCATTATTTTTTATTACCACCTAAATTAAGTGGACTTGATATTTTCATTCTAAATTGATTCTAAATTGTATCCGGGGTCAATTGCTAGGTCATTAATTATATCGGAAATCGCCAAAAAGAGAAAGAAAGTATAAATGGGCGATTTCCTCATATAAAAAGAATAAATGTTTGTGTCCCGTTTTTTTCTTTGTGTTGTGTGTTTTTCCTTGTCGTTTTTTATCTGTGCTTTTTGTAAGTGAGGTCACCCTGGGAATCCATCCCCTTTATATAAGTGATCGATAGGCGGGATGGATTCCTGGTCACATCTGGGCGCTCGTGCTGATCGATGCAGCTGTCAGATGTACAGCGATTCGGCTTGAGTTGAGCGTGCTAGTGCGGGATGGAGAAATGCTTTGGACGTTTGACAATCTTTAGCACAGCTGCGCGCCTCATAGGGCGCATTCTTCCCAGCCACGGGGGGCCCCCCCCCCCCCGACGAACAGAATCAACTCTTACAGGACCAAATTCAATGCACAATCCCAACTCCTGATTGTAATACATTTTTGCTAAAGCAAGGAGAACTCAGGTAGCTCAAGCTACCTTTCGTGATTATTCGTGGATCTTTTTGTTGACCTCCAAATCAACAAACCGAAAAGGCCACGGTTAACCCTCTGAGACTCGCAAAGAGCGAGCGCTTTGGAGGCCCCACATGATTTGCCTCATAAACCATCCCATCGGCGCACGGGCCACGATGTAGTTTGCCACAGGGTGCGCGACAAAGTTGAAAATCCAATTCTCCCAAAATCCCGCCCGTGGCTTCTGGAACGGGAAAAGCACATAGGCCCAAAGCACGATCAAGGAGAGACTTAGTCCAAAGGCAAGCAGGTAGCCGATGGTCATCCAGATCCGCCAACAGAACTTTTCCCCGTCAAGGCACCAGTCTGAAAAGCACACCAGGGTTTTCGGATGCAAGATTTCCACATTGCACTGCAGCTCGCTTTCCCCTGAGCGGATGCCGTCCGTGACTTCCAGAATGTGCGGTTTGGGTGAATTTCCATTGCAATCTTCCTGGCGCAGGCCCAGGAATCACTGTCTTGGGCTGGCCCCAAAACAGGTGCAACCCACGGTGCCTTAAAATGGAGGACCCACCAGCCCTGCTGATCTGTTGTTCCCAAGTGAGCCCACCGCATGTGGGCAAAGAGCAGCTGTGTTGATTTACTCTATTTTTTGTATGTGCATTCAATACATACATACATACATACCTACCTACAAACATACATACATAATTACATACATGTCATACATACAAACATACATACATTACATTACATTACATTCCAGTACAGTACATTTTCCATAATACACGCACACATATACACACACACGTACATGGCTCAAACCACGAGCTGCTCAAGCCTCGTTTTCCCCAGGCGCTACAGTTGCAAGGACCTCAACATGAGAGTGAGGGACATCAAGAAGGAAAAACACTTCCGTCCGCTCTACCACCTCGGCGCATCAATCCGGGACATATGGGCCCTTTTTGACCTGAAGCAGCACCTTTTTGCAATCCCCTTGTCCCTTCCCAATGACGTGGATGCTCCAAAATGGTGCGCAAGGGATCCAAATCCACAAAATGGATCTGGTGTGATAAGGTGGAACCAGGATTTCGACGCCGACGATGTGGTACTTCATGACCTACCACCACTGGAGGAAAAGACAAGGGCACCGGATATGCACCGCCACCTTCCAAAGAATCCTGGACACCAATGGCCAAGGAAATGCTATCAAACGCTATCAAGCTGCTCTTCTTGATGCCCCGTAGAGGTCTTGGAATGTCTTGGACAGTGGCGGCCTTTGAAGAAACGAAGCTCCAAAAGGAAGCCACTGACCACCTGGGCGCTACTTGGTCCACTCCCGGCTGACACTTGCAAACTGCAGTCAATAGGGACCTGTGAAGCTGCCTGATCCTGATCTGGCTGATGTGCTCAAGACACACCTTGACACCTTACCTGCGCAGGTCCAAGAGCCTGTGACCAAATTGACAGCCCCTGAGCCCATGACGGAACAACATATGGCTGGTAAGCTCAAGCATGTCACCGAGTTGAAGAGTTTGTCACTCAAGGTAAGGTATTGGGCAGCAAATTCCATTTCCAAGTCATGGCAAGTCTGCTTGGTGGGGCCATCCTCGACTATGGCCTGGCCGGTTGCCTTTCGATCCACACTGAATGGGCAGGTTTATGGCGCCCTCATGCTTTGCTCACCTTAGCCTTCAAGCTTGATGTTCTGCCAAATCCACACATTTCCACCTCTACCACCAACTCCTGATGGCGACTTCAGACAGTGGTCAACTTTCGTCTCACAGGCCACTGGGATCAAGCTCTATACGAGGTTGACATCAACCCTCACGCCCAGAAGTTGGCGGACTGCAGTCAAGCCACTAGCTTGCAGGGAACAGCTGTTGGCCAGTTACAACTCGCTGCGCAGATGCCTTCTGCTGCACACCGTGGCGCGGTCAAAGCCTTCCTCAATGCGGCGCAAGATTCACCGAAAAACTGGGTTGGAAAGCCACTTGGGGATCATTCCTGGACACACTGCACCACTGGAAGCAGTATCGTGATGAGCGCCCGGCTGATCTCCTCAAGCAGGCCATCAAGCACCAAAGTCAGGAGGCCAATCTTCAGGCCCGCGCTGAACCTGCGCTCCAAATATCAACAGTGGTTGATATGCCTTTATCTTTGCAACCAAACATTAACGAGGAAAGTTCTCTGCGCTCCCAATGCGTTTTGTCCTTGTATGCGCCGCCGGAAGAGGATTGGTTTGTAATTCCTTTCGTGGAGCAAGCCTTCATTTGATCCAGGCGGCCTTGCACGGTGGACTTGCGGATAGACAGCTGCTTGAGGTCCGTAACTTGGGTCTTTGTGTGCGATGGGGATGTCGGTGTGGCATCCATGTAGGTAGGCGTGTTGGTCCAGGACTTGGAGTGTGTTCCAACAGCCATGCCCTTGCGTGAGAGGCTTGCAGTGAAGATCCCTGTCAAGCTTGCCGGCACAAGCAAAGGCCATGGACAAGCGCCCACGCCATCAAGGCCTCGTGGAGTATCCGCCTGGCCTCACCAAGCTGCAGCCACGAAAACGCACCTCAGACTTTTGACCTTGACGTGGGCGACCATCCCTACCAAAGTACAAGCCAAGCTACAGGAACTTGTGAACAATGACCAGCGCAGCCAAGCTTGGGTCTTCGGCCTATGTGCACACGGTCATGCAGCTTGGCCAGCTTACACGGTGTGGCAGGCCGTGCATTGATAGCCGCTCCTGTGAGGGTGCCACCTGTGCTTGCCTGGTTGGCAGGGTTTGTTTGGTACAGGTGTGGATGAGGGGCTTTTTGCGTTGCTTGGTGCGCTCGCCTAGATGCCTTGGTGCTTTCTCGTGCGCGCAATGGAGGGGGTCACTGTAGATGGCCTCCAGTCGTGCAACAGCGTGTTGGTAGATAGTGGTGTGATCCTCATCGAGCGTCTTCTGCCAGTTGGCTTGGTTGCGGTGGAAGATGGTATTGGCTCTTTCCCAGGCCACCACCCCTGCATCTCGCTGGCGCCGGCGTAATTGTGGTTCACGCCCTGGTGCGTCTGGAGTTCGGGTGTTCTTGCTGACATAGAGCACTGTGATCCTGTGGTAATCTTGGTCTTGGATCTCTTCAGCCAGATCCATGAAGCCCCTTCTTTGTGGGGATTGGTCCAAGCTTCCCACACGGTGACCAGCTGCAGGATGACTTTGGGTGAAGCACGGGTGTGGGTGGCTATAAGGCCACGAGTCCAGCAAATAGGGCGTGGGCTTTGGTTTGAGGTCCTCTGCGAAGATTGCCAGCAGCTCATTCTCGAAGACCAACCCAGTGAGCCAAGCCCCACCAAATCCATTGCCCGCAAGCCTACCCGAGCACAGCTCATCAAAGACCTGCCATGACAGCAGCAGGAGCAGCCTCCCACTTTGGACGTTCACCAATTCCAGGAAACGGCTGGATACCTCAAGTGCACCAAATGTGGAGTCTCCGTGCACAAACGAACCAATGAGGATGCTTTCACGGCATTCATACACGGCAATTGCATCAATGAGGCCTACACTGCTCCACATGTCAACAGTGGCAAGTCGGCCACAAATTAATGCACCTCCGGCATTCAGGCCAGCTAAGATCTTGAAGGACGGCTGATCCTGACATCCACTCTGAAGCGAGAGTGTCGGGAGCTGCCACACGAGGATCACCAGACCTCAAACAATTCTTCAAGGCAGCCCATCCCCAGAGCCGGCCATGCCTCAGCACCGGCCACCAAAGCTGCCACAGGCACCGCACCTGCCACCATCAGCCCTTGAACAGGCTGAGCCTGACAAAAAAGGGACCATAGAGGCCCTACCTGCAGAGGAAGAAATTGATGAAGCGCCTGTCGGCACCCACGCTGACACATAATAGGAGGAAGAAGCCATGACCGATGCCGAGGAGGACTTCTTCTGACGGACCTGAGGCGCAAGGCCTAGCTCGCAGCCAACATGGCTCAGGCACCCAAAGCCAGGCACTTTAGAAAAACATATACGCACACACGCACATACGCACATATCTACCTACATACCTACGTACACATACATGCATGCATACAAACATACATATACACATACAAATACATATACATATACATAAACATACATACATACAAACATACGAACATACATACATACATACATACACTACACTACACTACACTACACTACACTACTGCAGCCGTGGCAGCAAGCCCACCCAGACACACACCTTTCCAGTTGGGTCGATGATGTGGGCTTTGACACAGCCAGCCGCACTCCTCTCCAAGCAGCTAAAGCCTCAGTTGCAGCCTATCGAGAACTTCATACCAGACTCCAACAACTCGCTCTGCAAGTAAATCCCAAGAAAACAGCCTTTGTAGCCACAGACAAGGCCACCGAGAAAGAGCTCCGAGCCCTGCTGACTGCAGATGACCCTCAGGTCACGCCAGTCATGAGAGATCTTGGCATTGATCATCAAGCGGCCAGAAAGAGGCGCATCCCTGTCATGAAGCAGCGCATCAACAAGGCCACAGCCCGCAAGGTCAAACTGAGGAGCTTGAAGATCCCGGCGCTCAAAGTTCGGCTACGCCTCCATAGAGGAGGCATCCAACCAGTGGCATTGTGGGGAGTTGAAAGTCAGGGCCTGGCGCCTCGCTACCGAGCAGCCTTGAGGAATGGCATGGCCAAACACTTGGGCCACCACACCGGTGGGCTCCTGGATGTGACCTATGACATCCATGCCAAGCGCTACATTGATCCCAGTGATCAAGTCCTGATCCAGCACATCAAAGCCATACACCACCTCATTCAGGCCTGGCCCCAAGACCAGATACCAACTGGAGCAAGGCAACAAACCTACCAACAGCTCCAGGAGAAGTACTTTTGGTACACCGTTCGTGGACCACTGGCTGCCACCATTGTCTACCTCCTTGAATGGGGCTGGCAGCCTACCGAGCTGCTTCATTGGACTCGCCCCGAAACCAAGCTCCTTCTTGCCCATGAGCTTCACATCCAGCAGCCGTGGTGGCAACTGGAGCGCATCCTCACACAAGAAGCCCAATGGCAACGGACCTCCAGGCTGGCCAGCAATCAACACTACCATGACCTGTTGACAGGCTTGGACTGGCACACGTACAGACAAGTGAGGAAGACGCTCAAACAGCAACAACAACACCACCTGGACACCTGGGTACAGGCAGCCCTCCACTACCGTGACGCACATCAGACCAAAAGCTGCCCTTTGTGCCAGGTACCTGCCACGCCGAAGCATCCTGTGGTTGTGCAAATGGCACAAAACCCAACAACATGACCCAATGCCGCCTGAGTGGATGCACAGGCTCACCAGCCAAGAAGAAGAACCCTTATGGGCGCATGGGTGGATTCCGCTCGAACCTCAAGAAGCCCGCACCCAACAGCACCCGCTTCAAGGGCATGGATGCTGGGCTGGACTGCAGATCATCCCACTCCAACAGCACTGCGGCTGGGCCTTCACTTTGGATGCCACTCCCTCCACCTATGACCTCCGGAGTCAAATGTGGATCTTCGGCCGAGCGCTCACACCATGGCCCTGGGACAGCTTCAAAGGCTGGGCACAATCACTGGAGTGACCACTGGAGCCCAAACAAAAGTTCGTGCACTCCTGACTGGACTGGTGGCCCTGGCGAATCACACTGCTGACCAAGTCAAGGTCATTGTGCAGTTGGCATCTGTTTGGGAAGCCTGGCACCATGCCAAACATCGCACTCCGTACATGGACATCCTTGCTGAAGTACCACCCCAAGACTTTCAACGAGTCACGGTACTTTACATCAGCAAGAACACCAGAACCCCAGATGCTCCAGCCAATGAGCCCCAGCTACGCCGCAGGCAGCGTGAAGCTGCCTTAGCAGCCTGGGAGCGGGCAAAAACCCTCTTTGACTCCAAGCAGGAAGAATGGCAGGACACTTTAGATCAGGACCACAAGCTGATCTATGAACATGCAGTCAACAGATTGAGCAAGATCTTTGGTGACGCCCAGCACTATGTGCACCAGAAGGCGCCTAGACACCAAGGCAAGCAGACCAAACAATACAAAAAAGAGCTTGTCAACCGGTGCCGCCAACCGTGGGATCCCACTCACCACCATTGGGAGCAACATCAAAGGAGTGGCTTTCAATGCCGTCGGTGCGGCCTGCGAATGCACCAAGGCCTGACAACAGAGGTTCTTGAAGCAAGGCTGACAGAAGACTGCCCACAGCATGTCTTTGATGTGGTAGACACTCCAGCAGACACTGCCGCACCACTGACTAAGAAGCTCACAAGAGCACAGCAAGTCAAATCCCTCCTGGACAAACAACAGGAGCAACCCGTCCCAGGCCATCATCAGCTAGCAGAAACAACAGGCTACCTGAAATGCTTGGTCTGTGGCATCAACATCCACAAACGTGTCAATGAAGATGCCTTCAACAACTTCATCCAGAGCACCTGCGTCAACCAAGCCTTCACGGCTGCCCATCAGGGGCACCCAAGCCATGCACTTTGGCAAATAGGAGAAAAAGTCAAGTGCACCCAGTGTGGGACTCACTGGAACCTAGACAGCCACCTTCGCATCATTGCGACCCAGGCTTTTCACAAAGCATGCAAAGGGGCTGGGGGCAAAAGCACACCGCCCATCAGTACTTTCTTCAACAAGAAGCAGGCCAATTCCAGCAGCCACAGCTCAGAGCCCTCTCAACCAGCTGATGCAGCAGCCACCCGGCCCACCCCAAGGCGACTGCACTTCCCAACAGCCTTGGAGGATGTCGAACAGGAGGCCCTCACTCACGGCATGTCTGCACTGGCCATGACACCCAGCCAACCAGACGACACAGCCGATGAGGAACACCTACCGGACATTGCAGTCGACTACTTTCAGCAGTACAACCATGGTTCATGCAGAAGGCCCACTGAGCAGCTGCACTCACTGAGGCAAAATGCCCAGCCCGTGAACCGGCCAAATGGCCCAGATAAGCAACTCTACTAAAAAAATACATACATACATTAATTACATATATTACATACATTACATACATAACATACATATCATACACAACATACATAACATACATAACACACATACACACATACATACATACATACATACATACATACATACATACATACATACATACATACATACATACATACATACATACATACATACATACATACATACAT
>CAXAMN010021306.1:1141888-1159110 GCA_963970005.1 Durusdinium trenchii
CAACAACAACAACAACAACAACAACAACAACAACAACAACAACAACAGCAACAACAACAACAGCAACAGCAACAGCAACAACAACAGCAACAACAACAACAACAGCAACAGCAACAGCAACAACAACAAGAACAACAGCAACAACAGCAACAGCAACAGCAACAACAACAGCAACAACAACAGCAACAACAACAACAACAGCAACAGCAACAGCGACAACAACAGCAACAAGAACAACAACAGCAACAGCAACAGCAACAACAACAGCACCAACAACAACAGCAACAGCAACAGCAACAACAACAGCAACAAGAACAACAAGAACAACAAGAACAGAAACAACAAGAACAACAACAGCAACAGCAACAACAACAACAACAGCAACAGCAACAACAACAGCAACAACAACAGCAACAGCAACAGCAACAACAACAGCAACAACAACAACAACAGCAACAGCAACAAGAACAACAAGAACAACAACAACAACAACAACAAGAACAACAACAAAAACAGCAACAGCAACAGCAACAACAACAACAACAACATTAAACAACAACAACATTAACAACAACAACAGCAACAACAGCAACAACAGCAACAACAACAACAACAGCAACAACAGCAACAACAACAGCGTGTTTTGTTATTGGTTCTTCGGTGTTTTTGTTGCCATTTACAACACCCAACATCACCAAGACCGACCCTTTGAGGGGGTCAAAACGGAGAAGACCACAGGTCGTCGTCGGAACCGTTTCCGCGGAGTAACGAGACGACGACACGACACGGTGGTAACGATGGAGACCGAAACAGAAGGGTTTCGGGCGCCCTTCTCCTGGGCGTGGTGAGCGAATGAACTGCAGTTTGTATGGATCATGGAACAAAAGAGAGGTGCAAAACACGCGTGGACGGACCTTGGACTCCTTCTTTTGGAGCTTCGGAGTGTCAAACATGTTTAAAGATTGTTCACTTTTCGTTGGGTTAGGGGAATCTACTCCGATCCCGTGGCTCGAGACACCTCCGGCTGGCGAGACGCACCCTGTGACAGCGGTAGCAAGGACGACCGTGCCTCGCGCGCGCCGCGCGCGTCGCGCGCATCGCGTAGGCGTGGACCTCTGCGGAGACGTCCAGATAGTTGAAGAGCAGCTGTCCCTCCTGGCGACGTCGACGCTGGCGTGCCGCACACCGAGGCGCACTAAGGGCTGTCAGACCTTCCAACCGATGGAGAGCGTCGTTACTGGCAGCTACTGTAGCTCATATTGTTACTAGGAATGCCAGGAGCTAGTAGTAGTGTTTTTGGTCCTAGTAGCGATGCCTTTTGTTCCTAGTAGCTTCTTGTTACATGATACTTCCGAGTTTGGATGGTTTTGGGGCTTAACATACCTATTAAAGGACTGCTCAGGTTGATCATGGCTTCCAAACACCCAACCCTTCTCGTGGCATCTCTTGGCGGAAAAAAAAGTGCAGATTCCCTGGCTGGAAGGAGTCACATCACAGAAAAAAATCCATCCAAGAGAGAGTCTCATCAAGAATCATCAAGCAATCAAGCATCGCAAGGATGATGATGCTTGACGATTCTCATTGCTGTGGGATCAAGAATCATCAAGAATCGTCAAGCATCCTAAGCCCCGGTCCAACTGTACTTTTTATCATGCGGTCATTGGTACATGCTAAAGGTCTAGCGGTCCAAATGCAAGGAAACATCCACTGACACCGATCACATCCTTATGACCAATGTTTGACCCCACATCGTCAAAGGAATCTGTTTGAGATGTTTAAGGAACCCAGACTAAAGCACATCAAGTCCTTAAGGAGACAGTCATCTATAGAACATCCGAACATGTCGAATTGTTGTCGTTTTGCAAGTCCCTCGAAAACGTCGCTTGATGTCCAACCGCAAGATGCGTCTTCGGTCTGTGCCACCAGCGTCCAGCGTCTTCCGGTTTGGACCAACGCCGCGCCGAGGATGGCGCCAAAAGCGACCGCTGCGGTGCTGGGATTGCGGCGCTGCGAGGGGGCGCGGCGCCCAAAGCGACCTCGCGCGACGCTGCGCTCGGGTGCCTCGAGAAGAGTCTGAGCAGAAGGGTAGATCTTGGAGGGAGCGCGGCATCGCTGAAGGATGGGAACCACCTGGCGCGAACACCGAACGTTGACACCGCGAAGTGTTCATGATGGTCGCCGCCATAGCCAGGATGTCCTGATCGTGTCAAGCTCACGAGGTGTCCAACTGTGGCCTGGTCTACTCATCCTGGGGAGCTAAATGGGCAATGGGTTTCTTTCTTCTGGTGACAGAATGAAGCTGCTGAACTGTGCTCTTCAAACATGTTCAAACATTAAAGATCATTCAATGAACAAGTTTTTTGGCCCCAGCTTCTTAGTCGCCACTGTCGCCATCTTCCCCAATCTATCGCTGATCAAAACACATGTTCCTCATGACCCAGCTGATGATCAAAACACCAGCGGCTTGAAACCCTCGATTTCTCCACGTCTCAGGTCTCAGGTCCAGGCCGCTTCTGCAAATTCCGCCTCCCCCAAGGGGTGCCTCATGCGAGTCAGCGAGTCACAGCGCCGTTGACGAGAAGCGATCCGTCTAGATGGACGGCATCCCTTTTGGCACGGTTTGGTTGAAAGGCAACACCATTGTTTAAGTTAATCAGTCTGGTTGGTGGGTTCAACTCTTTTGAATAGGACTAGTCATTGGGTTGAATCATCCCAAGTAAAGGTTCAACAACTAACAATCTCTGAAACCACAACCAGTTATGGGTCGGGGTTCATCCAAGGGCTGTCAGATCAGATTTGATGCATTCACATTTGCCATTATATTTTGATATATGTTTTATCATATTTTTGGGTGTTGGCAAATGATTCTTGATTCTTATCTATTTGCAGACGATGTCGGTTTTCCTCCAGTCCCAACAACCTGGCTTTTCCATGTGACCAGAATTCAAACACTGCAAGTTGGTCGAGGCTAGTCGAGGCTGTCAGATTTCAAGCTCATGGGGAGTCACAACTCTGGCTTCAGCACCAAAAAGCACACCTGTAACCAAAGGACCCACAACAGGGGACACACATATTATTTTTATATAGTTTTTCTGTCAAGGACCTACTTCATGATTCCAGGGGACGTGTTCCTGCGCTTCTTTTGCTTCCAAAGCCTCCAAACCCCCGGTGCAGCGCAACGAGCCACCCGTCAGGTACCGCTCGCTCCCACCGACGGTGGCACGACTCCGTGGCCTCGGAAAGCAGTGTCCTTCGAAAGCAGCCGACACCTTGGACAGGCCGTGCTTCGAACAGAGAGGGGTAACTTAGGGTACCCAAAAATATCGACATCGTGTTCTAGCAGTAAGCGGTAAGATATGGTAAGTAGGGAAACTATATGGACCGTTTGGATTTGTTTGAAGCGACTTGGAAAGTGAACACAGGTTTCACCTGTCCTTAGCCTTACTCATTGCTGGGTAGCACGCACAGATAATGGTATAATTATAAGCTGATAGGCACTATAACACTGCCCTATAGTTATCCTCACTGTGAATCGCTGAAGAACATAATTGTTAGTTAGAGCCTGCTTTTAGAATCTGAGGTATCTAAAACCCATGATGATTATATACAATAATATACATTCATCCATATACAGTATACGTGGAAATACCTAGTACTTCATCAGTTGGGAGAGGGTCACCTCCTTGTTGGAGGCTTTCTTGGCTGAAAAATCCCACTAAAACACCATGAAACCCTGGAAGAATGTTTGAAAACAATTGGATTTTATCTTTGACACTAGCCCATTTATGGGATTTGGTTGGGGTTTGATATTCAAACTGGTCCCAGCCCATTTTTGGGATTTGGTTGGGTTTGTTTGGTGTTTTGGTGGGTTTAGTGTGGGAAATCATAAGGCCGATAGATAACCCACAAAAAAAAACAATCAAACTCCAACATTAACCTCAAATTACCCAACGCCAAGGCAAACCCACACCACTACCACCCAACACCTTGACTACAGCCTTGCTCTTTCTTGGACCTCAAAAGTCTCATGCGAATCTTGAATCCGCACAGCCGCAGTCCCGTCCCTGTGGTCCCCTGCGGGAAATTGGCTCTGGCTTTGTTGCAAGAGCTCCAATCTGAGTGCTCAGAAAGCCGCTTGAAGACTTCTGAATGAATCTTCTCAAGTAGAACAGTACATGGGTCAACTTTCCTCACAAACATCGACCACCGCTTTACAGGTGATGCAGCGTAGCAGGGTAGGTCCTCGGCTGTTACAGGTAGGTCAGGGTCTTTTTCAACAGATCTTCGCTTCACATCAGTGTGGACCCGACCCTCGGCGATCTGGACTCAGTGGACTTAGCCACTTAAAATCATAGGCAAACCCGGTATGAGAGTGGTATGATAGTGCTCAAACACATACAGAACACACCGCTCTATCTATTGTTTGGTGGTCACTACACGCTAAAGCTGGCTGATTTTGTGCACTTCATTGATGTTTGATGCTTTTGTTGTTTTTTGCATGAACCAATCAGCTAAGTGAAGATATGGACCTTCGCCAAATGTCATCACTCTGAGTTTCTGAGAGTCTCGCCTTATGTACCCTGACACAGTATGGCATGGCATGGCATGGCTATGTGTGGCTATGTGTTGTCAGCTATTTCAGCGGTGAATCATGGAGTTCTGTCTGGCGAGTGTCTGGGAGCTGGCCGTCCCGCGCACTGGACACGACGAAACCGCTGAACCGAAACCGCTCCACGAAACCTGTCTCACCAGTCGTCTCCCAAGTCACATGGTGTTGCTGGCATCGATGTTGGGACCCTTCATGGCCTAAAACACCGGAAGATCGATGTGGAGGACGTGACCGGGACCGGTTCTCTGCTGAGGCCGTTCCCTTCTTAAACACGAGGCCACTCAGGATGCTGTCGACTTGGCAAGAGAACATCGGATGAACGGCAGGGCGAACGGCAGGAGTTTGGTGGGAACGACCTCTGTCCTTTGTCAAATCACTCAGAAAAACGTGCTGGACATCAAAAAACAAAGCCTTTCAAATATTGATGCAATACTGAAGAGGGCCAACAGTTCCGAACGTCATATGCAAACTAACACATTTTATCATCTGACTGAGCAGTTACCAAAGCCCCCATTAGAACAATTCAGGACGAACTCGCCGCCATCGAAGTCGGAACTCGCCGCGTTCTGGGGAGTTGAAGAGTGAGTCGTTCAAGAATTCAGTATGCTGAACCACACCACCCCCGAAGGCCACTCCTGAACTCTAGACTGCCGTCCAACGACAGCCTGATCGTCGGCACCAGGCTGTCGAATTGAGCCAATCGAGTCTTAAGGGGAGCAGGACTGGGGCCGAACAGGTGCCGCCCACTGAAGATGGCACCATGCTGCGTGCCAAGCCAAGCGCACCGGGAACGGATGGCGGAGGCGGCAATTTTCCGGGCCACGGAAAAAACTCGTTGCGATGAAGTGGACTTGTGAAACAAATCACCAACTTTTTCACCATCAATTGACTGGACATTGGAAACGACATTGGAAAGGACATTGTGCGGATTCTTATACGGTATAATACCTCTCTTGAAATTTCAGACTGCAATCTCATCGACATCTTCCATCGCCCACAAGCACCTCAAAAAAGACAAGCCAAGCAAGCAGCAGCCCAGGGGCTTAGAGATTGAGAATGGATGATGGTTTGTCAAGGCCTCATTGAACAAATAATATCGGGTACCTATTTGTAAAGCCTCCCAATTAAAAAACACCATGTCCGAAGCCCTAAATACGGTTTATAAGTTTTTAAGTTACCGCCCTCGCAAAACGCTACTAAACTTCCAACATGGTCGATTTTTGGTGTAGTTGTTTTCAATTTATCTTTTTGCGTGCCATAGGTATGGGGGTGAGAAGGATGTGTGAAACAATGTCAACTAAGCAAATGCCATACCCGTAGGCGCCCCTCATGCCCGTCAGTACAGGAACTGGATGGCATAGGAAAAGTGCAAGTTAGAAAGTCGATTTAGTTTCGAAGTCCAGGTGTCAACCTGGTAAAGGCGGTTTTCAAAATCGTTCTCTGTTGGCTGCGTCGAGGAACCAGCTGCTCTCGAGAGTTATTAAAATAGCATCGGTTGGGCGGATTTGGTTCCAAATCAAAGCCAAGGTATTGTAGGTCCACTGTTTTCGTGGCCTGCCAACCCGTCTGAATAATACTTCGAGCGGGAAAGGAGTTCCTCTTGAACTTTGTGGGATGCATAGAGGAATTCTCTTGCCGGAACACTGGCTGCACCAAGTAGCCAGTCCATGATGCGATCTCTGTCATGTTCTTGGGCATCTGCTGGCCATCCTGTAATGATGGCTTGCTGGCTTGCCTCCTTTCTGGCTTGAGCTTGGTCTCTTTGCATGAGATAGTTTTGTTGTTTCTGCATTTGCTTCATGCCACTGAAGAGTACGCTGGTGTCATCGAAGAGCTGGTTGAGATCTTGCTCTGCTGAATGGAGTCGCTCTTCGGTGTCAGTAGGCATTGCTTCCTTGCTGCGTGAGGTGGAGGATCTGGCACTGCTGTATGTGTTGATGTGTGTCTCGCCTTGGAGGGGAGGTTGTCCCTTCTGCCGAGTCCGTGCGTGGTTTGTGTGGTGTGTTGGCTATTTGTGAACGCCAGTACTTTGCTTCTTCATCACGCTTTGCATGTTTTTCTTTCTTCTTCTCCTTCTTCTCACGTTTCTTCTCCTCCTTTTTCTCTTTCTTGGATTTCTTGTGATCAGGAGATCTCTTCTCATCTTCTGGGATTGTCTGGAGTTCGAGCATACGCTTTGTCGGGTCCGCCAGCGCAGGTCAGAGATGAGGGGGAAGTAAAAAAAACGAAACCTGGTTGCTGGCAACCTCTTGGGCCTGTTTTTCCAACAACCGTAACTGCCCACCGCTGTCCGCCCTGTGTATCCACCATGGCCGCGTTTACACCAGCAGGTTTTCCTTCCCCTAATGGCACGGACTCACGCACTGAGGTCGCACAAAACCGAATGGCACAGCGACATCACCTTTCGAAAGCTTTGGTTGTTAGTCTAATGAAGAATATTTATTCAAATAGAGGTTTTTGTAGGGGAAAAGGAAGACCCTTCGATCTGGAGGTTTTTTGAACTTTCGATACGAGTTTAATGAAGGATTTAAGAAAAACTTCCTGGATGACTTTTTGATTTTGAAGCTCTTCCCAGGTGACCCCCAGGTGACCCTATTTTGGACCCCCCCGATTTCAGGGACCCCCTATTAAAAAAACAACACAACCAAGTTTTTCTTATTGGGGGGGCGGCGTGTTTTTTGATAGGTGGATGTGATGAGTGATATGTGATCATTGCTTGACTGTTACAAGTAAGTTCAGAACAAACCCAATGCTTCTCTGTTCCGTGCAACCCGGCTTCGACCCGGTCCACCCCGGTCCAGCGGAGCCGGCCCAGGGGTCGTGTGGGGGTCGTTGGGACCGATGAAGCACTGGGCCGCTCTCACCGCCAAGAAGGCGGACTTGGAGATGTACAGCTCATCACCTGCGACCGAGCCGGACGTGCCGAAGCAGCCTGATTGGAGCCGTCGAACAGCGATTCGCTGCTCTGAGACCCAGAATTGGTGGAAGACCGGGGTGATCCGGATTTGTTGGGGATTTCATGTGGTATGGTCAAATACCTGCCGCTCCAAGTACACACAAAGTGAAAAGGATACAATTTAAAGCAGTTGGACACCAGATCCATCTTGTGAAAAATATCTGTTCACCTATTTGGGATCCTGAAAAATAGACCCAGGAGACTATCTTTCATGAAGCTGTCCCTTTCTTGAAAGGTGTTAGACCCTGCAGCATCAAAACAAACTCAAGATTCCTGGGGGAACGAATCTGCAAAGAACTGAAATGTCCAGTTGTCTGTTTGGGATCCTTTTTGGATATGTTATTTTCTCCTGGTACGCCCTAGTTATGCCATAGTTGCTCAAAGTCACTGGCGATCCATAGATCATCTAAAACTGACGATCAAACATGGTGATGACATTGTAGCACGCAAATTCTTTGTGTGGTGGGACTAGGATATGATATATTCAATGTTTCAATGCGGTCCTTAAACCACGAGCCTACCCTACATGCCGAAACACCAGATTTTGGAATATGACAAACCCAACTGGCAAACCGACTTCAAGCCCCCACATGGTCCTGCCGAGAATGGACATTCTAAATCTAGATGTTGATTTATACAATACGAGGACATACCAGGACCCGAAACATGCCAGGTCACCACCTGCGACTTTTAAGTGCTGGTATCGATCTATATCGTCTATGTAAACCGTCTATTGACGTATTATGTTTATTCCAGTATTGTCAGTATTGTTCTCTACAAACAGGTCGCATGGGTTGTTTCAGAGTCGTCTTCCTATGAGGTCATAGCCACCAAGAACAAACCACGTTCCGTCAAACAACCTTGACATGGACTCTCAAATTTTACAAAAACCTTGGGAAAAGGAAACACTTCAACAAACCTCTGAAAACTACTGGGATGACAGTAAGAATTTGCCCAGGGGCCTTTCCAGCACCAACCCTTCTCAAACGTTCGCTGGGTTCCGTGCTGCTTTGCAGGTGACTACTCTTCGTTGACCTATGCGGCTTCGCGGCTTCGTCCAACGGTCAGCCCCCATCATGTTCATCTTTTACGGTTTCATTTGATCTCAACCAACTGTTTTTGTTCGTGATTTCAACTCAAAAAATATTGGCGCAGCGTAATTCATCAATCATCCCAAATAAACATTGAATATACATCTATATGGGACACCACATGAAATCACCAACCAGGTGATCAATCGGTTTTGAAAAAATGAATTATTATATACGTGGAAACTTGATCTCCCCACTACTCCACCCGAAAACGTGCTCTGTGGTCAAAATCTACCCAGATGATCCTGTAGCTAGCATCAGGCAGAACTTTTGCCAATGTCAATTTCAGACAGCAACGCCGCCGGCAAACAAAAACATGACCAGTCAAAGTCCTGGTTTACAAAACGCCGGCGTCAGCGGCGTCAACAAAAGTCAGTCTGTAGATGAGATGCAACCAAAATTTTTCACAGATCGTTTCCCATGATCGCCCAAAACGTAACTTTGATAAAGATAGCCGGACAAAAGGAGTGATACTTTCATGGAGTCTGGCAAGTTCCGCCCCAATGCCGCAAGCCTTCTGGGACCTGGGATGACCTGGGACCTGAAATGTGTTCCAGCTGAATGGTTTTGTTTCCGGTGGACCTGGAGCAGTCCGCTAAACGACTGCGAGGTGCCGGGAGCGGTATAAAGGGGTATCTTCTTGGCAAACACTTTTGGCCGCTTGTGATGCCGCTGTGGGCACCAGTGAGAATGAAGTTCTGGGGGGGATCAAGTTCACATTTCTTGACTTGGGCTCAGCTAGCTACAGCTACTGGTAGTTAGGCCTACAGGTTGGGACCATGACTATGAGTCTGTGAGGCGTTAGCGTGCAGTGGTTCTGGTACCTACTGGTGCTTTCTTACGGGAGAACGCACACCCATCTCTTGGGGAAGGATGCCTTGCAAGCTGCTCCGAACAGAGACATGACAACAATTCCTGGTTAGTCCTTTGAACACAAGGGGATCAAAGTTGTTAATAGGAATCAGTAAGTGAGGGAGGGAGCGAGTGAATGAGTGAGTGAAAGACAGAAAGAAAGATTTGAAAGAGGAAGGAAGGGACGAGCTCAACTCAAGAATTATTTTCCCACCTGTCAGGTGAAGGTTGTTACGTTCTTAAAGATAGTCCTCTCCTTGCCTCCTTCCTTTCTCCTTCCGCCGCCCCGGACCTCAACAGCAAGTGCCAGATCGCAGTGGGCAGTCTCGGACCCCAACACACAATCACAAGCACACAAACACTCAACCAAACAACCACAAACACAAACACAAAAAACAAGCACACAACCACAACGACAACAACAACAGCCACAGCCACAACCACAACACACAACAACAAACACACAACAACAGCACACAGCCACAACGCACAAGCAAAAACATGCAAAACACAACGCGCAGCCACAACAATACGTTTGATTACCTGTGTGTGTGGCATTTTGCGTGGCAGGTGCTCACAGGGTAGCACTTTTGGATGCCAACTGGGGATCCTGGCGACACCCCGACGCGAACTCCCTAACACTACAATAACAATCCCAAACCCGAGGACCCACAAGCAAAGCCGAAAACCACTAACCCCATGACCATGGCAACATGCTCCTCACCATGGCATGACAACAAATGATTGAACAGTCCTGGTGGGGATTAATCGAACTAAGCATGTTTTCAAATCACAAACTTTCGTCTTGTACTAGTACCAGTAGTTGTTAAAAGTTAAACGGGGCATGAATGCTCACTCAACAGACATTGCCGGGGTGTCCAACCTCTGCCTTGCAAAACTTCGGCGTGGCACGTGTTCTCGCAAGAGATGGCGCGTAATCCCATGGAACCGCGGCGGAACCGCGACAGCTGTTCCCAGGGGATCCGTCGACCCCCACACGCGAAGAAGACCGGAACAAGGTCACATATCGTGGCAGCAATTGCTGCATTGCTCTACACAAATTCGGGGGATACTCTTGGAGTGGCGCAGTGGCGACTGGACACCAGTGGCAAGACGTCCAATGGAAATACCTCTGTTGTGTGCAGAGTTTCGGTTTTCTTGAAAACGTTGGCAGATTGTTGGCAAGCCATAAACCAGAAAGTTAGTCGGCTTACTGGAGGATGCACCACGTGCCGAACCACAAGCGAGGACTGCTTCAAGCAGATACAGAAGCTTCTGATCTGGACCACCAGAACCCACAAAATCCTCCAAAGATCTAGCCCTCCGCAACTCACCGGAGAGGGGCGAGACATGCTATAGCTGCTAGACTCCTAGACCCCGTCTTCACGAGATCTCGGGTTGTTGCCTGCTTGCATCGATCAAGTAAGGCTCTGTCGAAGAACAGTCCCATGCCAAGAACTGCAAGAAGCCCTTCGTTCACACCTGCCAGAACTCTGTCAAGACACCTGAGAGCTTCCAGATCTCTCTTGCTTCGACCATCAGAACAAACTTCAGTGATCGCGTTCTGCAGGGACAAGCTTGACGTTGATCCTGTCACGGGACATAGACCTCCAAGACACAAGGACCTTGCTTCTTGACGAGCAAGAAACTTATCCTTCATGGACTCAAGTTCATGTTGGTTGTAGTTCCCAGTGAAGCATGTTCCGATGGTAGAGAAGTTCTCTAGGGAACTTCTGTTCAGGATCCTTCTCACAACAGGGCATGAAGGAAGACATCTGCTGAGGACCTTCTTCGTGTCTGAAGATCTGTCAGACCATGCCATCTCAGGAACACTCAGGACTGACTTGAGGATCTATAGTCCTTCCTCGGAGGCTATCATAAAAATGAATGAATGAATGAATGAAAGAAATAAAAGAAAGAAAGAAAGAACTAAATAATGAATGAATTAATGGTTCAAAACATGTCAAAACCCGCGATCAGCTCCAATATGCCGAAAACCACTACCACTTCTAAACATCACCAGTGTCAAAACATAACACCCAACCTCTCTTGCCAGCTCCCATCGCTCGGCATCCGCACGGCGGCAGCGCGTGGTGGAACGGGCTAGTAAGGATGAGACGGAAGAGTCGAACTGCATCCTTAAGCCGAGCTGAGACGAGCTGCGCGAAACGCGGCTGCACGAGTTTCTCGGCTCGGAGAGATGCTGCGTTGGGCACCGCCGACCATTTCTCGTGAAGATTGAGGGTTTGACTGCTGTTTTTGATTGGTCTGTTGACAGCAAAGGAAATTGTGTTGAACAATGCAGAATTGCTGCCTCTTCATCCAAAAGAACGGCCAAGTTCAGCAAACAATCTGAAAAAGTTGGAAGATCGAGGCTGTGCTTGGGAAAAGAGCTGTCGAAATGAAAAGAACCCAACTTGCCAGCAAACCAAGCCAGCGTGTCCACCATCGATCGCACCGGCACCCCGTCTCGTCCCCTTCGCGTTCCGCGTTCTGGCTGAGACGACCGGTTGACTGGCACCGTCGCTTTCCGCTTTCGCCCAACATCTCCGGGCAGCGAAGTGAGCGATGCTCATCTTGAGCATAGAGATCTGCCACTTGTTGAGACTCACCTGGACAAAAGAGAACAAATCACGAAGAAGGAAAGAATCAGTTTTACAGTCCCATAAAACCTGGTCATGATCTTTATCAATCTGCTTTTCCTTGAAGATCCTTGAAGCATATTCCCTGCATGTGCATATCCAGGAACAGCATCGAATCGACCTGCGGGCATCAGATTCCAAAGCAACATGGCCAACTGTCTGGGCCCGCACGTGCATGCCGCACGTGTCACCTATAGAAATGGCCCTGCAAACATGTGACAGGCATGTTTTAGAAGGTATAAAGAAAACTATACCACACCTGAGATACTCCTGACGTGTCTTCACTTGGCTGTCCTTATAAAGGTCCTTTTGGTAAGGGTTTACCCTGATTAAATCCCTTCTTTTTAAGGTTCTTTTCGCTGGACGGACCGAAACTGGGTCTGGTTGAGTACGCCGCAACTCTTCCACCGTTTCGTACTTCATCCAGGTTCGTCAACCAACCATCCACCCATCGATCTTCACCCACCAGGTTCCACCGATCCTCCAGCGTTCCGCGGTGGACTCGGTGTCTGCCTCCTCACTGGATGCCCAAAGACTGCTCCAAGCTTTGCTGACGGAACCAAAGAGCTTCTGACAACGAAGGCCTAGGGTCCCAGGATGGGATGACATGCTACAGGCATGACATCTGTGGCAAGGCCTAGGGGGGCCAGGTGGAACTGTGGACCTCCGTGGCATGATAAGAGATCAAACTTTGCTGTTTCAGTCACGAAGATGATTCAACAGTGTAATGACACATAGCATTCGCAGTTGAACAAAATACAACATAGTTTTTGTTGACATGGTCCAGTGCCGGCCATCTGCCTATTGGTCGAGACCCTGACGAACATAGGGGTGTCAACCTAACGTCACTTTGGGGTACATTATGACACTGCCCCTAGACATGGATGACCAGGAACATGATGCCTTTTTTGTTGAATGACGGAATCCTTCTTCCAGCGACCGGTTCGTAGTTCTCGCATGTGTTTGACTGGCTGGAAGGGACCTCCATCACCGCTTGAGATTAGCGGAAGATAGAACAAACATGAACAAACAACACTGGAACGCTAAACACCCTGTCACAATCTTGAGATACTGCACTAGTTCGCATTCTGCAGAGTTCGACATTAGTTTCAGTGCTAGATAGTGGACACACGGTGAATCATCTTAATCTTAGTTTTGTGCTTTGGAGAACCATATCCTTGAAGATATCGTTCAAGACATAATTCAGTGCATTCACACTTGTACATTGGATGCAGCCCCATGGTGCATGTCTACCATACCAGACGTCTGCAGATCAGAAATTTGCCGTCGCAGATTTCCAGACAGGAAAGGAGACGGGGCAAGTCGGCCCAGCTACGTTCCTACCTAAGGTGACACTATATATAAATTATGATTTGGAAGGGTGAGCCTTTTCCATCTTTTCCTGAAGTCTATAGCATGTGCAGCATGGCAGTGACTTCACCTACAATTACGTAGAATTGGGTCACTATATACGTGGTATGACTTCAATGAAGCTTCCGTGAAAACCAGGGTGTTCTTTTCTCGGGTGTTCTCCCTGCGACGTATGAATGGCTTGGCATCGTTCCATGTCGCCGGCCCACGGAGCCCGTGTCCTTGCCGGAGGCCTTCGGTGCGTAACCCGAAGGTCATCGGGGGAAGGACGGGCTGCGTAACTCGAGGTCCAGCCCAGTCGGAACGGAGGGAACCTTTTGGGTCGGAGTCCGGGCCACGAGGCACACGATCTTCCTGGCCAACATGTCGGGCCAGGGCCTGGCTGGTTTGATACGACCCCTAGTCGTATCTGCTCAGAAGGCATTTGGACTCTCCAAACCCACCCAAAACACCTTCTCAGAAGGTACGACTGGAGCCCTATAGGGGACATGTTGCACAGTTGGAAGATCCAGGAATGACACTCTTCAATCACGCTTCACTTTTCAGGGCCCCCCCTGCGTAGCATGTAGAGATTCTCCACAGGCCGTGCCAATGCCAGGGCGCGCACAAAATCAGGTAGCAAGACCTGGCAGCCACCCCTCATTCATCATCATTCACTCAGGTTGGGCAATCATTAAACCAAAAAGAAACGTACTTTCCTGTCCTGTTCATTTGTGAAAACGTGTTTTAGGTTGTTTTGTCTGATTCTAGAAGCATAGCCAGTGCTATAGACTTCCAGATGCCAGCAAAAACTGAATTAACATCATTGAAGCGGTACCACCCGGTACCGGTAGAACACCGCTCCTGAACACAGGTTTTGTGGTCCAATGAATTGTAAGGAACACAGGCGGCCTGGCTCGGCTTCGTCCAGGGCGGTTCATTGATGTGCTGGACCCCCCACACAGCTGCTCATGCTGACGTGCTTCAACTGCTGAGGGTACCTGAAGCTCACTTGGGAGTGAGTCTTTTTTGCAAGCCTTGAGCCATCAAAGGCCCCCAAAGGCCGGGCTTAGGAAGAGGCCAAAGCTCTATTCTCTCTAGGGTTCCAGTCTTCAAATGGTATCGTTACGCAGCTGCGACCCTCCGACCTCCTTCCACCGAACCAAGTTTTGGAAGGTCTGAAGAACTCCAAGAGCATGACTGGCTCGAGGAACTTGAATATATTTACCCCCCAAAACAAACTAACATAGAACCTGAGAATTGACCGGTGGTTTCCACCATTTTCCGAATACCAACCTATAGTGGTTTCTGCGGGGTCCATGTTAATCTGCAAGGGAGTAGACTGTCCTGGCACCCAGCCCAAGTGAGGCCGGAAGGATTTCTGGATGGTCCGTCAAACCCAACGGAGCGCACCTTGGGTTTGGACTCCTGCTTCCCATCGACCATCCGTTGGAAGATCAATGCCTGGGGACTTGCTCGGGAGTTCGGCCAACCAAGAATCCCGTGTTTGTGTGTATTTCACTTCATGGTCTCAACATATCCCAGACACTCCATGTATGCCATATATGCCGATCAGTTGGGGTGGTTTTGGGGGTCAATGTAGGCATATATGGCATACATGGAGTGTCTGGGTTATTCTGAACATGAAGCACGTGGACCTTCAAGGAGCGTCAACCTACCTCATGACATCGTGTCAACCTACCTCATGACAGTACCCTGGACTTGGATGACGAAAATGATGCCTTTCTTGTTGATGGAATCCTTCTGCCAGCGACCGGTAGTCATCGCATGTTTGTTGGACTGGCTGGAAGGGACCTCCACTGTTGGAGAAGTGGAAGATTAAACAAAAACAACACAACCTCCCAGCCATGTTCATGTTCAATCACTCACACCCTTCCAAATCAGAATATATTGTCTTATACTCGCTTAAAGCTAGGACGGCAAGTAGGTAAACTTGATCCAGTTTGCCTAATTGGTTCACATTGGCCAAAGTCTTTGGGACATTCCATATGACATGACTGTTCTCTTGTGGTAGGCAGTACTTCTGTGCTTGTCGCCTGCAACAAAACCACGTTTACAAAACGTTTGAGGTACCCCTGGCATATTCGGAATTTCTCGGGATGAAGGGTGCAACATGGTGCAAGCAGTTTTGGGACCCTGCCACTTTTTGAGCAAGAACGTCGAGGACGGATTCCCCCCAAGGTGACTGCTCCTACTTTGGTTGGGTGGCTTGGTGACTGGTCCTTCATGTGAGGAAGAACTGCACGAACGGATGTAAAATAAGCTTTACTTATCCCAAACACGACCTGTATGGGACTGGCATATGAATCCCGATCAGGCCAGGGGTGGTAGGTTTTCGGGGTCAATGTATGGAGCATATGCCAGTCCCAAACAGGTCGTGTCTGGGTATAGACAATCTGACTGGTGTGATGAAAGCAGGGAATGAGCAAACCCAACAACAAAGATACAGTCTACCATGATCCTCAATCCATTCCCCATTCTCTACTAAGAACCAGTCAATAGCGCGACTTGCAGACAGTCCATGCCACAGCCCGATTCAGGGCAGTAGGTCATGCGTCAATAAGCACCAGTCAATCAAATGTCCTGGAACATGTCCAAACTCCTTGGCTTCTCCCCCCCAAGGCTCTGGCCCACTCCGCGGTCTCGACTTCCATACTTTCCCCGCGCTTCTCCTTCGGGACGTGCTTTGAGTGTGTTGAAAACGAGAGGAGACGTGGTGTTTTTTGCGCCAATTATACAAGGTACAGGCTGCACATATCGTCATCCTGGAGTAGATCTTGGTAAAATCCAAACACCAATGGGAGACTGGTAGTGTTTTAGGATGATGATTTAGGATTGCTTCATCTTCGAAGTGTACCACCAAGTTACGTGTTCGAATCCAACCAGTGGACCAGTATTGCATACTTGTCTTCTGTGTGCCTGCCAAACTCCCAAACTCCGTGCTGTCTTTGCGGGAGCTGCACCGATCTTCGCGCACCGCGCGCAACCGTCTTCGGGAACCTCCTATGTTCGCTTCTCCCGCGCGACGGGTAACGACCAGGTGGGTCCAGACCGGAACCAAACAAAATCCACACGGAAGATTCACGCATGGGGACTAGGGATCGAAAAAGTCATTTGAATAAACCAGGACCCTCAGTTCGTGACCTCTTTGGAGTCTCTGTTTGTAACCTTTAACAGGCCTATCTTTGTGACCTCATGCTGGGATCTCAAGTTCGGTCACGAACTGAAGGTCCATGGTATAAATATTCTACTTCGCTGCGCAGCGCGGACCGTGGGTCCGGGTCCGCGAGGATCGTTACGAAAACGACGGACACATCACATGGTGACGCGGATGGCACCCCCCCTGTTGCTCAAGGAACAAAAAGGCTTCCGAACTTGGAAGCCATGCCATCCGCGTAACCATGTGGCTCAGAGTGAGGAGCAACGCTAGACAGGCTGTTCGGGTGCTGTGGCAGGGTGACATCGGGCGGCCGTCTAAAGAGGCGGACAAACCTATGTATTCCAGGAGGACGTTGTGCACTTCGCTGTTGGAGGGAGGGTACTCCAATTTTGTATCCCGAAGATCATCCATGCGTGGGACTGGAATAGTTAACTCATCCAAAGGACCTATCCATGTCGGTCACAAAACATCGAGCCCCAAGGACTCGGCTGACTTTTTTTTTGGGCGGCCTGAGTCACACCTTCCACCACCTTGATTCCAC
>CAXAMN010021307.1:0-55940 GCA_963970005.1 Durusdinium trenchii
AGTGTTATTTGCAAGCACGCCGGACGTGAGTAAGGATATCGTGGGGGCTGGAAGAGGGTGAGGGGAAATTGAGGGAAACATTGGTTCGAATGCTCAGAGACTGTCCATGCGAGGAGTTTGCTACCAAGCTCCAGGCGAGGAAGTATGATTACCTTTTGGACGCAGTTTGGCTCAGGGATGCAGACTTCATTGAATCGGAGAATCCAATTTTTCAGAGCGTGCTGGATCAGGAGGCATATGAGCTAGTGGGGGGCTTAGGTCTGTAGTAGGTATAGAGAAACCAAGATGAAGACTTCATGGGCAGCTATCAGGAATTGGACACTTGATCTGAGGTTCAAGTGGTGTGGCGGTTGATCAAAGCAGCAATCCGGGAGCATGGGTCACGTGGGGACAAGGTCTTGCCGTTCCTTCTGAAATTCAGGGACATTGTCGAGCGCTTGGGGCACCACCTGATGATTGAACGCATGGTGGCAATCTCGGAGGCTGGACTGTGGGGTGCCGAGGTCCATGTATGACGCAGCGTGACTGCAAACAGGTGTTAGTCACAGAGCAGTTGTGCGTTGTGCCAGGTGTGCGTTGGCTTGGCCTCGAAGCAGGGAGGGGATGTCGGAGAGGCTGTTCCTGAGTGGGATTGGCGAGTGCGAAAACTTGACATCCGGGGCGCCATTAATGTCTACTTCAGCTTGCTCATGGCGGAGCGCTATGTAGTCAACGTGGGTGAGGTCGACACGAAGAAAAGCAATGTATGCCCCAAGTGCTTTGGACAAGAAGAGAAGCCATGTATGCCTCCAACTGCTTAGTCCTAAAATGAAGTTGAGGGTTGTGTAAAAGAGTGAGAGGAAACTGGGCCAAAGCGATCGCCAACCGAGGTGCAAGAATGCTGGTGGCGCTGCAGGAGGGCCAGTCTTGATTCCAGGGGCGGTGGCGGATGTCGGTGACGTGTGCGCCGCAAAGATCAGCGCTGCGGCTACTTTGGTCTGGGCGGCGGTGGTTGTAAACTACCAGCCTGTCACTTGGCAACAACTGACCCAGCGCATGCGGGGTGCGGAAAACAAAGCTCTTCTGCTTCAAGCCCTGGAGATGTTGTGTCTGCAGGGTGCAGTGCAGGAAGTTGAGCGGGAGATCAAAACAGAGCGGGTGACAGGAGTCAATGAAGCAGTCAAGCGTCGACGACTGCATGGCAGCCAGGAGCCGAAGAGCAAAATGAAGGTAGAGTTGCAGATGTCCACAGACATGGCTTCGCCAGTGGGCTTGGTCACACGCGGCGGGCAGGAAGCTTTCCCGAAATTCAAGCTCCAGTGCTTGGCTGCGTGGCCTGTGAACCCAGTGCTCGATGCGGTGAAGGCGGAGCACAAGAGGCGTGACTTGAGGCGGGAGAAGTCTGTGAGATCTGCTGTTTGACCGACTCCTGGTCCTTTGAGAATGGCATGTGAGTATGAAAGCAGCCTTGCAGAGAAAGACGGTCGAAAAAGTTTGACTGGAGCTTGCTTGAAAGCATGATTGATGTGGTGATTTTGCAGTGCAAAAGTTCCATAGATGGCCATACCATTGTGATGTTTAGGCTTCAGACTGGATGGACTGGGAGCATGATTGATGTGGTGATTTTGCATTGCAAAAGTTCCACGGGGCCATACCATTGTGATGTTTAGGCTTAAGACTGGATGGACTGGGAAATGCCAATTTCCTGTGCTCAATCAAAGCTGCACGTTTCCAGCGCATTCTGTTCTGAGACTTTTTCTGTGCGGACGCGCGATGCAGTTGGCCGGCGCGCGGCGGGGGCGGGTACCGCCGCGCCGGGTCAACGCCGTCCATGCCTGAAAGAGAGGGAGGGACAGAGTGGGCTTAGTTTGGCAAGATTGGGGTCTCAATCCACCTCGCCTTTGCAGGCGCAGGCGCTGGCAGGTGATGAAAGAGCAGGCCCCGAGGCTCGCAGTGAGGGGGAAACATCATATCGTAGGACGTTGCAGTCAAGAAAGCGTAGAGGCCAAAGTGAGGCATGCCGTGGACAAAGACGGCAACCCTGCAATCGTGCCAGGTGCCTCAACAGCTCGGAGATGAGGCGTGGTTGCATTGAATAGGGTTGTGTGTGAAAACTAGAGCCAGCGCCGGGTGTGGAAGGAGCTGAGGCAGGGTGACCAGAAAAACAGGGTTGGAGGAGGTGGATTCGAGAAACCGATGCCACAGCAACAAAGGCATTGAATTCAGAACTAATAAGTGTGAATTCAATCGAGGGAGCTTTGAGAGCACCGTAGTGTGTCATGTGTGCAGGTGAAGACATCTGTTGCAGCGCTATGGGTGCTGGGCGCCAGGGCTGCGGAGGTTGTCGCTCAAAGATGGGAGGACTGTGGCCTGCAGAAGGTTCCTTGCGGCTATAGATGCACTTGTGGCGCAGCTCACAAAGAAGCCGCAGACTGTGCCACTTGCTGGCTCCGGCATGCTAGAGCTACTTTGCACACTGCGGTGAAAGACATGATGCCTCCGTCATCTCTACCCGATGCCGGCGGCCAATGGCTTATGGAGGGGCAAGCGTGCCCAGCTTGTGGCAATACGGCCGGCGGTTGGGTTTGTGCGGGAGGTGATGGGCATGTGGCCTCATGCGAAGAAGCTTGTCTCTTTCAGGGCGTGTGGGGCAGATTGCGCGTGGATCCTGGTGGCTATTTGTCTGCAGATCGCTGCCACCATTGTGTGCACTGGGATGGAGCAGTGAAAATCAAGGCGCCTGATGCCGGTGTGGCAAGTGTGCGATCACATTTGAATGGGCATCGACTGGCCTCAATGCACTACATGAAACGAATGTCCAAATTCATCGATGGGACCCGTTGTTGTCGAGAAGCAACATTCCAAGGTCAGATGATGGCGAGACCGGGTCCTCAACCAGGACCGTTCCAAGCTCGTATTCGGGCATTCCAACGTGTGGGGCACCGCTTGCCGACGGGTGACTTGATGCAGCACATGGTGCAGACTTGTGACGAGCGCCTGGCCGTGGCTGTGCAACGCGACGGGCTCATCCGACGCGGGTCAGTTTTGTTTCGTTCCCTGCAAGAAGACGGCTACGCGGTCCTCCAAATTTCTGGTGGTGCTTTTCTGACTTGCAAAGTGGAGAGGAACTCGGAGTGTGCAAGACACCCAAACCAGGTGTGCTTCAATATCTGCCACTACCAGCAGCAATGGAAAACTCTGGGGGAGGTCCGCGGCTCCAGCATCATTTGCCTCGCGCCGCGCTTTGGTTGGCGGCATGATTTTACGTTGCCGCTGTCCAAGGTCTGCTGGCGAGTGTCCGACATGGTGGCGTCTGTGGATCAGCTGCTCTCGGGGTCCAAAGCCAAACAGGAAGCGTCCGAGGCCAAGGTGGCAGCACGGTGCGCGAAGCTGCTCGAAATGTGCCGCGCGGACATGGCCTTGGACTGCAAGGACTTTCAGGCCTTGAGGTGCCTTGGCACTTTGAAATAGCTCGGTTGTATTTTTGCACAACAGGAGTGGAAATACTTTCTTGTAACATTTTGGCAGAGAGACAGTCGTTGAGGGACAGCCGCACGTCCCAGGCAATTGTTTCCTGTACGAGTCCTTTGGCATCAAGATGGGCATGGACAACTGCTGCCGCTGCAGGCTTGCCTTTGTGCGGCATGTGGGCGTGGTGTGCAGGCAGATGGCGTCCGCACGCCCGTCGCCTTGGGCTTGGCACTGGACAAGCTCTTCCACGCAGTAGTGCCCAAAGTCCAATGCACAGCTTGCGGCGTCCGGAGGCTGGACATTACCTCCGCTGGCAGCAGGTTGCAATGCCCACCGGACGGGCTGCGGGTGCAGGTCGATGTGTTGCAGCGGCGGGTGGTCGACATGTCGTTGACGGACTGGTTGTGCCGCGTGTACCGCAAGCACTGGAACCAGTCGGCCCTGCAAGCAACCTATGTAGATCTCATTGGGTCCGCCTTACCGTACACGACAGCCGCCGTGAATGACAATTTGAGAAAGATTGTGTTTCTCTACCTGAAAGGGGGCATCCCGAGCGCTCGGCACTTAGCCAACATCGTGCTCCTCTCTTTTCAGACACATGAACTCCCACGGCTGGAGGAAGAGGTGAGGTGGGTCTGCGCCCGCTTTGGGGCAGTCATTGCCGTGGACGGCTCCTCGGCCCCTCTGCAAGAGGCCAGGCAATACCGACGCAAACAAGACCGTGATCACCGGCGCGGCGATCCCGGAGCAGCGCTGCGTGCCCTGGGACTATTTGACATTCCCTTGTGTCCGACAGTGTTTGTGAGGTCTGAAGGGAGAGCTGCGGTGGCAGAGCTCGTGGCATTTTTGGTGGCCCAAGCCACGATGGTGGACGCCGAAGCGCTGCCACTTGGGTGGGTCCAAGATAACACAGAGTCCATGTGGGCAACCATGGTGCATGTCGCCCAGAAGCTGTTGCATGCCCACCCTACCGCTATGCAGGTTGACTACTTGGAGAAGCGAGTCTCTGGTTTTTTTGTCGGGATCGATCCGAAACACGTCGAGTGGAGGCTGCAAGAAGCATTGGACGCCAGATCGGCAGATTTCTTGCAAGCGGCGTGGGCTTTGCGCACTTTGTTTTCGAAGCTCTTCAATCTCCCGGCTGAAGAAGGGCAGTGGAGAGCAGAAGGAGGGTGCCAAGCTCAGGATCGTGACTCACCCGAGCGGGATGGGCGGGCGCTGTTCCAAGATTGGCTCCAAAATAGCAAAGTGGGCCAGTCTGGCCACGCCGGCAAGGTGGTCTTCGAGGCCTTCCTGCAGGCAGCGCGAGGAGATGCGGCTGCGCTGCACTTCTTTCGACCGGACGGGACCTGCCCGCCTCGCGCTGTTGTGTCGAATTTCCTGGCTGCGATGGGCTGCAAAGCGGAACAGCAAGCATTGTGGGCGGAGGCGCGGCCAGAGAAGGTTTTCCCAGAGGACTTGGATGCTTTCACGGCTTGGTTTGCACTGCCCATGGCTCCTTGATTGCAAACTTCGCAGTTTTTCTAGAAAGTCGTCGTTGTGTGAGCGGTTCACGTTCCAATGTTGCACATGTACTGCTCCCTCGGCCAGGCTCGCAGCAGTGGCCGGAGGAGCGCGGAGCAGTATCGATTGTTCCGCCGCAAGGGCAAGCTGGCGCGCGAGGACACGGAGCGGGTGCAGGCGCAGCACATTTCCGCCCTGAAGGCGGTGTGGGCCAACACTTGTCGACTGCAATCGCGCCCCGTGGTGGTCAACGCGCTGGTGGCCGCCCGCGCAGCTCGCCTGGTGAAGACGACCGTGCGTCTGTCCATGTGTGTCGTGGGTCACATATAGTCTTAGTGCTTTTGTGACGTTGCTATGATTGCTCAACCCAAGGATCTGAAAGCGTTGGTTGTGGATGTCTGGGGGCCTGGAGCTTTGTCACTGGGCACGACGGCGGTGGAACGCGCATGGTGGCCCGACCACGTGCGCAACATGAACCGCACGGCTAGGCGTGTCTGGAAAGTGGTGACGGTTTTGCAACATGAAGAAGAATGTAGAAAGAAGGCAGTTTGCATTGTGGCAGGTGGGCTTCGCCGGCGTGGCGGCAGTATCGCGCAGTGGTTGCGTGGAAGCACGATGTGGTCGTGGCACTGCGGAAAGCAGAGGAGCCTCTGAAGAAAGGACGCAAAGGGGGCAAGCTGGCGCAGGCACTGGATCAAACTTTGTGCATGCTGCGAGACCAGCCGCGGGAGCCACTCCGTTTGGGAAAAGGAGCTGGCATGCCTGCGAAGACAGACCAGCCACGACAGCCCGAGAACGGGGAAGTTTTCGTGGGGCATTGCCTGGAGATCAACGCGTCCTGTGAAGGCGGGACATGGAGAACGGTGTAGAAAGGTGCCAGATTGCGACGTGCTGGTTTTGCACAGGTGATGGATTGGCTCTGGATTTGGAGGAAGTTGCTGCGGAAGCAGGCGCGTCCAGCGTGACAACACATGGCCTTGATAAATTTGAATCGATGTCCGCAAGCAGTGGCCATTGCTCATTATAATCAAAGAACAGACGGGGAATACATGCGACAGTGACGTGCGCAATGTAAGATCTGAGTGTGAGGGCTATCACGCGCGCAGTGGGCTCCACTGGCAGGGGGGCAGCGCACAACTGACGCAAACTGCCCAACGAAGACCGTGTCAGCTGTGGTGAATCAATGTGGGACGCCGCATTGTGGCAGCCACGTTGCCTAATTTCGTACATTGCAGTAAAGCGCCAATGAGTGAAGCCCGCTCCAAGAATTTGTGCTCATCTGAGCTGCTAGTCTAAGTGTGTGGTTGTAGCGTCGGTTGTGTGGTGTTCGTTGTTTTCGTGGTTGCTACACGCACGCTCGTCGTGTGAACCGACACGTTTACGCGCGACATATAGACGTATATGTACCTGTATATAGAACATCATACCTTGCCGGGTGTGTGGGGTAGTAGGCGCATGGATATGCACATGAGCCGCAACTGATGAGGCCCCATGTGATTTCAAGAAAGGTTTGATACATTGACGTCTTGTTACCCCCGCTTCCCCAGTGCTATGGGAAGATGCGGCCCAGGCTCTTGAAAGGAGCGGGCCGCAGCAAAAGGACGCGACTTGGTTGGAACAAACGGAGGATGGGTTGGCAGAAACGGGTCGTGCGGTTGTAGAGATTTTGTGATGGGTTATCAAAACATCGGAAGTGACCAACCCTCCGAGCACCGTCGCCAATAATGAAGTGGCACGGCCGATGCCGGACTGATACCGGACGCGCCAGCAACCGAATCGCAGAGGTTCTTGCACCCTCCACGTCCAAGACGCTGGCCATGAGGCGCTGCCGCTCGTGGATCCTTTGAACCGGACGTGTGGAGAATGGGCAATTGCGGGGACCCCTCGAAGAGTTGTCACTTTCGAACGGTTTCATGTGTAGTTCTCTCGATTGTCCATGTCAAGTCCTTTCCAAAGCACCTGTTTCACAGAATCGTGTTTGGGATTGTTTGGGCTATATGCACATGCTTTCAGAGGAGTAGGGGCGCCCGTCACGTGTTTGACGATCCACCTTGTCTGGAGTTTCAAGCTCTGAGCAGCGAGTGCCATGCTCAGGTGGCATGGGACAAAGGTGAAGCTGTGCTTGACAAAGTGGTTTGGCTCCTGGGCTTTGGAGTTTGGCCGTGCTGCAAGGTCAGCGTTTCTTCTTCTTTGCGCTCTCGTCGACAGGGTTTGTAGGTTCTGTTTTGAAGCAGCTGGACATTTGTGGCGGTGGCACTTTCCGTGAGGTTAGTTCTGTGTATATATAATTGTTGCCAACACTGGTCAGCTGAAGCCCCTGTCAGCCCCCATTCACTCCACGCTTTTCGGGAATTCTGAAAAATAGGTTTCGGTTTGGGGCTGTGCTATGCCATATGTACACCAGGATGATTTCTGGGAGCTTGCATTGTTTTGCAAGTCGTATCGTCGAACACATGCTTTGAGCTGGATCCTCCCGTTCAGCTTGGGCGGCCGGTGTGGCCAAGGTTGAATCCGGACACCAAGAAGCTGGGCATTGGTTGCGTGGATGGCGCGCGGTGAGATTAGACCATTTTCCTTGCAGTGGCAGACTCCTTGCCGTGTGCAGTTGCTATAAACAGTACCAGCGACTTGAAGTCTATTTCTATATGAGGATGTAACACTAGTACCACCGAAAGAGCTGTCAAGACATATGTGACACTAGTCTTTGAGTGGTGGTGCGCATGCAAGCCTGTCACCGAACAGCTGTACTTTGGAGCCTGTGACGAGCCTGTTACCACAGTCGCGACAAAACAATGGGACCGCAGTCGCCCAGCTGTTCGGAGGGACCTCCAAGGCGGTATAGGGGAAACGTCTGGAGCAAGGGATTGGTGACGTGGCACAATAGGAGCAGGGTCTGGGTCTCGACAAAGGAGGGGGGGGGGTGGTCGCCCTACCCCCCCTTGGTCGGACAGGGGGGGGGGGGGGGGGGGCACCCGGGCCCCCCTTGATTTGTTTCGGACGCAAAGTGAGGAACTCTCCTATTTTTGCCTCCCTAATCGGGAGGCGTGTGTGTGAAACCCTTCAAATCATAGGGCTTCCTTTGATGTTGTTTTCTTTTCTTTTTCAGCAGGGGGACTGCCTGACTCTTAACAGCGGCAGTCCAACGAAGAGGCTGTTTTGAGTCACTGATATGGATTCTGGACGCAAAATCCACGTACCTGCTGAATTGTGATGTTTACAAGCTGTCACTCTCATCTTCCATAAAGGGCTAGTGCACTCAGCAGACAAGAGCGATCGCCGTCACTTCGACCTGCCTGTCGTTTCGCTGCATCGTGGATTTGGACTTCCTGGCCTTTCAACTAATTTCAACTAAAAGTGCTCAAGCCCCCTTATATCACTGGATTTTTCAGGACAATTTTTGCCTAGGTTGCCGTGTGACAAGTGGCGTTCAATTTCCGCACGCATTTCCTAAGTGTGTGTGTGTGTGTGTCCACTCCTGTTTCCAAGGACACTACCTTAGCTCTTTCTAACCTACCCTAAGACTTTGTGACCGATGTACAGCAGCAGGGGGTGGTAGCAAGGCAGAGAGTCTACCGCCAACGAAGACGCTCTCTAAGCCTTGGTGATACTGGGACTGATCATCCCAGCGTACCTGCGCAATTTTAGTTGACTTACCACGTTTCACCTATGTTCAAACATTCTGTTCGACCGACTCAGCACTTCTTTCCGTTGAATCAAGTCAAGTGCTAAGTATTCACCTAAAGAGCTAATGCACACCGCGAAGCAGCCTGAAATCGCGCTCCACGGAGCAACCTTCTCAAGTGTGTCTCCGCAGCTTCTTCCCACTGTGGTAAGCTGTGTGATCCCTACGGGGCGCCGTTACTGCAAGAACCTTTCCACTCCTCACCGCAGGGGTAAGCTTCCTGAAGTTTTTCTGAATTTACTTTACTGAATTTCCCTGCTCGAAATCAGCTTGGATTGTCTCACCCAGCACACGTGAAGTTTACTGCAGAGTTCACTGAATTTTCTTCTGAAATGTACTGCAGAGTCAAACTGTAACTGTTTCACCCGGGAATCCTTTCCTTTCCATTTCAATTTTTCAAGTTCAATTTTTCAAGTTCAATTTTAATTTCAAGAGTCTAATTGAAGTCAATTGCACACTTCTCCACTTTGCAGCGACCTATTATACAGTCTACAGTTTCACTCATTCAAGTTCAAGGGCTGCTTTGATTCACACCTCTATTTACTTATATACATCGACTTTATTCGACCTGCCGAGCAGCCATGACGTATCCCTGGCCGTATTCACTACCACCACATCTACAGCAGCAACCACAGCCCACACTGGTTTCCATACCCATCACATGCTCCACCGCAACCATACCCAACACTGCCACCAGTTCCACCACATCATCCAATTCCACATGGTTATCCATTTCCCACACCACCTCCACCTCATGCCCATTACATGCAGCCACATCCAGTACAAGCACATTTTCCAGTACAACCCACCGCTCCTCTTGACAGTCCCCAACATCCGCAACAGCATCCACTTCAAGCGACACAGCCAATACAATCCCATGTCCACACACATCCCACACAGCCACCTCAACCTCAACCTCATCAACCACATCAACCACATCCACCACATACGGCAAGCCAATCACCACCCACACCATTACTACAACCACCACCTTCTTCAACTGATCTACCACATGCCACCAATCCAGCAGTGACCGCTACACCACAACCTGCCACACCGGCTCCACCACCACCACCACCACACACTCCAGCAGCTCCCACTGAACCTGTTTCAGCATCCATCACCACATCGGCTCAGCCTCCGCCACCACCCAACGTGCCACGCACAACCAAACCGACACCATCTATAGCACCCACCCTCAGCACCACAAGAGGTATTTGGCGCGACCCAGATCGCTCACCACCTCGCACACCAGAACACCACCGCTACACAGCTTTCCCTGCTGTCCCCACCGTTGCACCATCACAAGCTACATCCAGATCCAGGAGCCGCACTCGTTCAATACGTACCACACGCTCTCCATTGCCACGAAGACGAAGCTCAGCTACACAATCAGTGGCCAGCTCACAACCACACTCCACACCTGCTGACAGACACACATCACCAGCACACACACACAAGACAAAGCTCACACTTCCACCCAAGACATCACAGCTGCCACCACTACAAAACGCAGTTTGGACTCACCTCACCATACTTCGAGCATCGCACTCAAACCCAACCCATTTTTTACACCCAAACATACCACCAAACAATCACCCACTCCGCCGCCAATTGCACCACCAACTGTTCCTGTTCAACGTCGTCCTCACAACCTGCCTCCTCCAAAATACCAACCACCCACTGATCCTGCACAATTGGATGTCTTCCAATGGATCAACCACTACGCACAATCACTTGACGTCAAAAATGAACCCATGATTTCCTACGTGGCCAAAGTGCTTTGCGCAGCCCATCTCAACAGCGCCCACTTTACGGACCTGCAACTTCTCACACACACAAAATGGAGCGACGACACCAACAAAGAAGAACATCATTCATTCCTATTACTCACCATCCCCACACTAGCGAGCAGGGGCGATGCCCCAATCCTCCCTCCCACACGGCGAGAGGCTTTGAACATACCACCGATAAAACACATTTTTGCGGCACATGTTAGCGAGGAGGGCAATATTATTTCCATACTCGAGGCGGGTGAAATTGTGAGATCCGTTCTACATGATGACCACAACGTGGGTTATTTTTGCCAAGCGTTTGAACTATCGAACTATGAGCCACATGATGTTGCTGAAGCTGCACGAGTGTTATTCAATGCTTCAAACATGGCCAAGAACCGCAGCGGCCTCATCTTGACGATCAAAGCCTACGGGCACGGCCAGAAAGTAACTCATGGAGGTGAATCCGCGGCGAATGACCTGCTGCTTAGAGGCGAAGGGATCGTAAAATACACCCCAGGAAAATGCTGGGTAGCACACCCCAAGCACTCAAGAATAGAAGGGATTGCTTGGAAAAGCGATGCAAAGCCACCGCTCAGTTTCATTTAATTCAACCTATCCAGCCCAAGAGGTTCTTTTTCACCCCATATCTCGGATGACGACAAGGCCTCAAAATTTCCATGCTGCTTGCACTTGATTTTATTTCATTCTCTTCATCGAGGACAACCTCCGTTATATTCAAGACGCTACATCCGCATGGATTTCTGCAGACAACATGACATTAAAATCACCACGACTGCTGTCATGCCAGTTTTTTCTCAGATTTTTCAGCTTTTCAGCTTTTCAGCTTTTCTGATCGTTCTGATCCTTTGATGCGATTCAGCATGACCTCTGGTTTTATCCCACGACTTTTTCACCTCCTCACCTTGCACCGCAGCCATTTTGTATTATTCAAATCATTGAGCACGATCTTTTACAACCGCGTAAGCCATATTGGTCCTACGACGAGTACCACGACGATGACCTCTCCTATGGACACAGCATTTGCACATCGACTTCTTTTAGCTCACCTTCAAGCAGCTACATCCATTGCCACTACGTTTCAAAACCTTCCACTTTTTACACCGCAACCACCACCGCTTACCCACCACCAACCCATTACCACTCCAACCTCTTCCAAACGATCAAGCAGACGCACTCCACCACCGCCGCAGCCACCACCTACTCTTTCACGCAGTCGCAGTCCACCTCATACCACAGGCAAATCTTTCTTGAAGTGCAAACCAGAACCTTCTCCCTCACACACACCCACCTCACCTCATCAGCACTCACCACAACACCACAAAGACAAAGCGACTCAACCGCGACTTGAACACAAGAACAATACAGACCTCCAACAACAGCCCACACCACCGATCACAACGATTTCTCTCACCAGCTCGCCCACCTCACCTCCAGAGCCAGTACCAATTCCACCACTTCCCACACCAGCACCTCCCACTTCACCGGTACCACCACCAAAACCACCACAAATTCCCACGGACTCTCCTCCCTATCCTGATAATGGAGGATGGGAACCCAGCGAAGATGAGAAACTGGCGGCCTTCAAACTCAACAAGCGAGCCCGCACCAGTTGGAAATACATTGCCAAAGCACTCAACAAAACACCTTTTGATTGCAAAGGTCGAGGGCAAGTCTTGCGAATTCTCTACACACCTCAACAGCAAGAGAGCCCAGAAGCAGAAGCAGAAGCAGCATCACCTCACAAAACATCTCACCAAGCTGAGGCAACGCCTCCAGCCACACGGGACGCCAGTACGATGACTACAGAAGCCCCGGCTCCATCAGACAAAGAGACATAGATCAACAGCACATGATTGACAGCAGTTCATTTAGTCATACAGTCCGCCTACAAACCTACTATTCCCCAGGACTACTTTGTGCTGAAGAACATCCAGAATTATTGATGGCTTTGTACTTATTGTCAATTCGCACCTATTTACATATTTGCCCAGTGCCTTTTGTCGTTTCAGCAGTTGTGAGCAATAGACTCCAACCCATGAACACTGCCACAACTCTCTTCCACACGTGCTGCCAAAACAAGATCGATTGCTAGTGGAGCCCATTTTGTTCGAACAAACGTCACTCACACCACATGTTGTCAAATATCCGACCATTGCCACACCGCCGGTTCTATGTACAGATCGGTCAGTTTGTCGCACCTAATTCACTCTTTTCCAATGCATGTGCGAGATTCATTCCCTCTATTGATTTTGACTGATGTTATTGTTATTGTTGGCATTGATGACTATTACTGATCTTGATTTTACCTTGATGTCATTGCAGCTCGGCCATTCAACTTAGCTCAGCCTTTCGTTTGTGTACAGACCCAGCGATGGATTCCCTTGTTGCCTTGGATGCTCAGATTATTTCACAGCTGCGAGACACCAACATCCAGATCAACCGGCTGATGGTACACTCAACCGACTACATGATACTATCAAACAATTACAACTAGCAGACTCCGACACCAACAACCAGGACCCACGCCTACCAGGTCGAATCCAACAGCTCCAAACGTTGCTGCCCACGATAAAAACAACCTTGGAGCACCAGCAGACTTTCTACCACCAATGTCTCAGATTACAACGCATACCAACCACTCTCCATCACCAAGTCCTACGATTGGCCACCACCTTGGACAAGGCTCACACGACATCCACACCCACTTTTGAACGATCAAACACGCCTCCCTCACCCAGACAAACCAAGACAGAACCGACACCACATACTACCAGTCGCCCCACTATACGTCTACAAGAACGACCACACCACCACACACATCACAAGCTATCAGAGCAGCCACTCCTAGTATGGCAGCAGCGCACTTCCTCAGCAGCTTCACACTCACACACCACCAAACACACCCATCACCACACCCAACGCTCCAGATCTCACACACGACAAACACGCAAAAAGCGACAAGCCACCGCCACACGGAGCCACTGTGACCGCACATCCTCACCTCGCATTAACAGACACACCAGCCCTCAGTCTCACCGCACACATTCTCCACGCCAGCACAAGCACTATTCCAAGCATACCAAACATCAAAAACAACCAAAACGATCACAACACTCCACTACCCGTTCCAGACGCTCTCGCACACGACGCTCTCGCAGTTCCAAGTCTCGAAAAAGCTGTCGAGAGCGATCGACACGATCGACACACCGCCGCTCCTCTCGCAGGACAAGACATCAACCATCACCAACACCGACTAGAACCCCCTCACCCAGCCACCTGACCGAACACCATACTTCCAGACACTCTTCACGTGCCTCCCCAATGACACGACCAGACTCACCACACACAGCACCACCACCTCCCACACCTACAGAGGACACTAGCGACAGCGTCTTCGCTCTGCAGCACTCGCCCTCAGACAAAACCGCGTCAAACATTTCAGCAGCACCGCCTGCTACCACAACCTCTCGCAACCCTCCTCCACCAACCTCACCACTTCCACCACTACCAACCCCTACACAACCACCACCACCACCACCACCGAAAACACCACCGATACCGGCACCACCACGAACATTATCCAAGACATCACCATCCACCAAACCATCGCAACCGCCACCACCGACATTCCCCACACGACCTAAGCAGCCATCATACCCACCTTCACAGCATCTACTTCCTCGCCAAGTTGATCAAGATCCCGCGCCATGAGAGCCACCTGCGACCGAACGATTCAGTTATCAACACATTTCAGCAACATATTTATTTAGTTATTTCTGTATTTATCCATTTATTCACTACAATCAATGGTACCATATTATTACATCCACACCACAAAACAAAAAACAGGACACAACACTTCTCACCAACAAACCAACAATCACTACCAATGACACTCTTCTTAACAGGGTACATCGCACCATCCAGCTCGACTCCGACCAATAGCACTCGGAAGTTTCACCCGGCGAGTTTCACCCTCCACCTTGGAGCAGAATTCAAAAAACGCAGAGTCACTCCCTACATCTTTGCAATCTCACTGTTTCACCACGGCCGTTCACTCGCTTTATGGATGCAGTATTTCTGGACTTTGAGATTTGGATTTTTCTGTTTCTCACACCACACCACTGGCTTTCAACTTATTCCACGTTGCATTCACATGACCTGTTTGTTACTATCACCTTATACCTCAGCTTTTTTGATTTCAACTGTTTGTATTACCTCGACATTTTCGTGCTGCCACGATGGAAGCGGCATTCTGGAGCTGGACCCAAGACACACCAGCGGCACACATCTACGGAGTGTACACCTCACAACACAGCTGCCGCACCACCATCTATCATACCAGAGAGCAGCTCCATTCTTTGCAACAGACAATGTACTTCGACGAGAATACTTACCCACATCTCCCTCCAATATTGTTGGACCGCATATTGAGGATCAGGGCACTGGTCAACCACGCTGCAGACGACCTCACAGCTGCTTTAGACCACATTGAGGCAATCGGCCATTTATCGCCCAACCAATTGAAAGGCAAGGGCAAGGGCAAGTCACCAGACACAACCGACCTCACAGATGACCCAACCACAAGCGTGCTCCAAAGTGAGCTTATTCACCCATACACACCCCCACAAGCCATGGCACAACCTTGCGCCACGCCACCTCCTGTGACCACCCACATCACAACACGCGAACATTCACAACCAATCACCCCTCAGACAGCAATGACACCTGACTTCCCACACACAGCGCTAGCACCCAAGCCAGCCTACACTTGCATGCGCTCGGCCAACAGCTGCATTTCACCCCCACGACCAGTGAATCTCTTCCCAACTAACCCACCACCGCACACAACCCCACAGCAATGTGACCCCACCCAAGTCTACAACATTCGCATTCCACTACAGGGACACGCCACACTGACAGCCATCGGACCGATCTCAGCACCACCCTCTTCAACGTCCAACAGTACACCCACCATCTACTACATGCCTACTCCGACCAACATTCGGCCGAACCATCCGGAAGCGGGCGTGGGCCCTCCTGAACCCTGGTGGGATGATGCTGGAGCTCCACCGTGAGAGGGCATTAGACCTGATTCATGGTCTTTAACTCAATGTACATGGTTTTTGACTCAATGTATTTAGCTTGCCGATCCTGCCAGCTATTGCAAAACATATCCAGTATCGAGTTTCCATGATTTCCATGTTATTTTCAATTTTCTGGTGTCTGTACTACTTCGGATTATTGCCCATATTTTTCGAGATTAGCCTTCAATTGACGACTTCATTTGAACACTCCAGCCATTGTGGTTCAAAAACAGTTTCGACTACTCCTCGTGTTCAACGCTCTTTTGTGCGGAACTACCTTGTTCCCCATCATGGATGCGCATCAACAATGGTGGCAACAATACTACGGTACTACGACACCCAGTGCTGGCTATGGACCCCTTACAAATGCAGTGCGTCATCACTACCACCATCCTTATCACCAACATCACGCAAACACCGATCATTCCACAGCTTCCCCAGCTCCACCCGCGGCGTTTCCTCCCGATCCCTTGCCCCCACCCCCGGCATCCCACCATCCAACGCCTCCACAGCTTGGCGTTGTACCCCCCAATATCCCCACCCTACCAGACACATGGACCCCCAGCGACACACACCTTGACACCAATACAGTACATGGTCAAACATTATTCCGGACGATCCAGCCGACACAATGGTCCAGAAAATACAATCTGGCAGCACAGCCGGTCTTGGACATTTTTCCTTGGCAGCTCAGTCGCTTTGGCCTACAAGACCACAGCCTCCGTACCTTATCCCAAGGACGGTACACCGGCATCGTCACCACCAGATCCATTGCAGAAGCAGTGTTCACCTCACAATTGTTGCCCGAGATGCGAGCCCACAACCTGGACATTGACAACATCGCCGAATATTTGCACCAACAAGCTGATCAATCCATTCCAAACAAAACGACAGAAGCCAAGCAATTTATGCAACCACTCATCTCCCGCATAATTGACTTCCTACGAAGCCTCACACCACCCGCAGGCGAAGGTACAGCACTCCGAAAACTTCAGCTACAGACAGATCGCCTACAACAGCAAGAGAGCGAACTCCAGCGCGCTCGCGACAAATTGAAGACTCATGGCATTGCACTCACACCAACAAAACCAGGGACACACCCAGCCCCGTCATCAGCCTCCCAACCCCAACCACATCTCCCACTTACAGCCCCAGCTGCACTCACAACCAACACCATTCTCAAACCCACCACGCAAACGCTGCACGACAACTCACCAGCCAACTACGCAGCAGCAGGCATCCAAAAATGGCTCAAGACCTTACCACCAGCCACTCAGACACAAGTCACCAACATCCAGCAAATTCTTCGAGACGAACGCATCACAAAAGAACAGCTCCAAGAAGCCGCCACACGTTACGGCGTCCCGCTCACTCGGGCGCTTAAGCTCCCCCCACGTTCACTACAGCAGCTGGTGGCCGCGGGTTCGGCATTAGCAGCCTGACTCGCACAGCAAGCGCTGCATCAACCAACACATCTCACTCTACAATCCTTGACTACACTGCACACAGCACTTTCACACTTTGTCCACTTCACACCCTACATTGACAAGACCCACGCGATCTTTTCCGTCAGTCTCATTCACCTCACATGCCTTTTTGCCTTTCCATCTCAAACACACCACTCCATACAATGGCGCTCACGTTTCAACCAGCTACAAGTCACCCCACACACCTACCACTACCAAATGTTCACACATCCCAATGCAGTTTATGCAAAACTCTTCTTCAACCAGCACCACACCACACACCAATACCACCAGCATGGGCACACTTACATCGGCTCCACTAGCATCACCATTCCAAAGCGAGAATACAATCGCCACGCTAAACTCAAACAATTACACAACAACCATCCAATTTCAGCTGAGCTATCCCTACGCTACTGGCATTCCAAGAACAACCCCCACCACTACAGTACTATCTACCTTTCCCACCACGACACCTACGATCAAGCTTGGACCTACGAACACTTGCGGATCCAAGAATGGCAACCCACCCTCAATTGGCCATACATTCAACGACACCTAAAACTCAAGGCCTCCGGCTGGCAATTCTCAAAACATCGCACCACTTTCACACGCGTGTCCACTCACAAACGTCTTTTCCAAAGGCTTCGACGACGACAGAACACCATCAAGCAGCCCCACCTCCACACAAGTCAACGCTTACACGCATTGACAGTCCTACGTGAGCTCAGCAAACATACACGTTCATCTTTTGAAACTTCAACAGCCATCCGCAGCGGCAAATACACTGATCTCGAAATCTATGCCTTCCGTCGCATGGCCGCCAGCTTAGAAGAACCAGATCGATCACGAGTCCTTCACCTTATACACTCAGCACTCAGCTTCCGCAATCTCACTCCACCAAAAGCCAACAAGCCCTTCACCATCCCTTTCCTCTCCCACAGTACTTTCTCGTCCTCCACTGAAAAATGGCTTCGCACATTGATCCAACACCACATGCACCACGTCATACCATTCCATCCACCCACCACCAAACTGCGTGAAGCAGCGCACAAGACGTTACGATCAAGGCTGTACAATCACAAACGTTGGGAGGAACTCTTTTCAGCGCAGCCCTCAGCGGCCGACATGCCATGCAGCTGCCACCACATGCACTCCCTACTTCGACCCAACCACACACCGCCGCTCTACGATGGCCATTATGTGCTTACACTCGATGACCTACAGCTACCCAGCCATCTTCAAATATTTATACAAGCCAACATGAACAGCACCTTCTTTCCCACGAAGACACAATATTTTCAACATTTCCAACAACAACTCACTCAATGGCTACGACATCATGGTCTACCTACCGCCCTTCACCAACACAGCCTACCTTTTCTACACCAACAATGGAAACAACACATCGACCACATCCTACACACACCACGATTTACATCACGCAATGTCACCCAATTACAGCAGTTCCTTACAGACAAGCTGGTATTACATCACGCCGACCACGAACTACAAAATCTACGGCTTTTCTGTCCACAACACTATTTCCACGGATGTCTCACTACTTGGAACACACCACAACTTTTTCTACCACTACCAGACCTCACTGCCCAACAACTCCACCAACTGCTCACTCAATCTTTCCCCGCAAACATACGACGAGCCTACCCATGGGGATTCCGCAAACAATTCTACACACCACATGGTGTAGTCTTCCTCAAACAAAAGAAGTCATGGCGAAAAGGAAGAACAGTCATCAGCTACTTCAAATCCATAGCTGGCACACTGTTGCGAGCCACCTCCAAAGCATTGGACATCATGCTTCTTCATCTTCTACCTCAACATCCAGGCCAGCTTTCCATACCCAACCTATGGCAACACCTCCACAACCACTTCCAGACAACACCCGACGACATTCACCTCACACCGATCAATGATGACCTTGTCGGCTTCTTCAACAGTGTACCTCAACAACGTCTCGTCGACGCAGTCATCAGCTTATGCAATCGCTGGAAAGCACAACACGCAACCACCACCATCACCATTGACGTCCAATCCACCGGCAATCCCATTCAACACTCCCACATAGGTCGACATTATATTCACCACCCGCAACAACGCACACTCGACACTCAGCACATCCCCCTGATTGTACAACAAGCCCTTCAATCATGCATTTTTCAAGCCTGCAACACCTACTACAAACAAATCCAAGGAGCAGGCATTGGCAGTCAGCTTTCACCAGCACTCTGCAACGTTGCAATCACGCTCATTGAACACACCTGGCAAACCACATACCACACCTTTTTGCACCAACCCAGCCTTCACTTGCTCAACACACGCTACGTTGATAACCGCTACATCTTGCTCAACGAACAATACAGATCAGCACTCCCCGTCACTACACTGGCCCATCCCGAATTTTATGAACACCCAGTCGAAATAGAGCCAGTGGACGACGACCATCTACTCGGTTTCCTGATCGATCCCCTCAACAGAACAGTCACCTTTCAACTCCCCACACATCCCTGGCAGATTCGTGATCCGCAGTCAGCGGGGAGTCACAGACTACGCCTTTCAGGCCTACAGTCACGCCACCACACACTACAAAAATACAAATTTCCACAGCACCTCGCACCTACCACAGCACAGCAGTTGACGCAGCTCTATATGACAAAAGGTCATTCAAAGGAACACTGCGCCGCGGCGCTGCGGCCACGAGGAAAAAGACCATGCGCCAGCAGACTCACAGTCCTTCACTTTACATTTTCTAATTTGCAAGCTCCTTTTCGACGTCCCGCTCTTCCACTATTTATTATACAGGTATTTTCTGATCCGGTCTAGTTGCGCCGATTCGGCTCTTTGTGCGTGTCCACTCCTGTTTCCAAGGACACTACCTTAGCTCTTTCTAACCTACCCTAAGACTTTGTGACCGATGTACAGCAGCAGGGGGTGGTAGCAAGGCAGAGAGTCTACCACCAACGAAGACGCTCTCTAAGCCTTGGTGATACTGGGACTGATCATCCCAGCGTACCTGCGCAATTTTAGTTGACTTACCACGTTTCACCTATGTTCAAACATTCTGTTCGACCGACTCAGCACTTCTTTCCGTTGAATCAAGTCAAGTGCTAAGTATTCACCTAAAGAGCTAATGCACACCGCGAAGCAGCCTGAAATCGCGCTCCACGGAGCAACCTTCTCAAGTGTGTGCCCCTTGTAGTCACAGGGGTTCTTTTGAGTAGTTTTCAGCCGGGGGGCGCAGCAGATGCAAGGGACTGCGCCTAACAAAGCCACCTTGCATCTGGGAAGCCAGGTCTGATCAACCTGGTGTACCTGCTGTTGAGAACCTAAGTATGGCGAAAGCTGTCTCATTCTTTGTTGCGCAGTAAGCGTCCAATGCAGCGGCAAGTCACCTCGGACCTTTGGGCCTTTTGAGCTCCACAGACCTGCGCAACCCGTCGTCACCCTGTCGCCGCCGCCCGCTTTCGCCCTCACAGGTTTTGATGGCCTCCCGTCGAACGGGGGTTTGTCTTCGTCCCTGCGCCCGGGGCCAGAGCAGCTCGCAGCGAGCGTAGGTGGCCTAGGCCGAGAGAACTCAGATTTTTGTCTTACTTTTTGATTTCCAAGTTGGCTCATGCCTTTACGTGACCGCAGCGGTCAAAGCAGCCAGCCACTTTGGCAGGGCACAAGGTGACCACAGCGGTCAGAAGTACTTTTGAGGTTCATTGGAACCTGCCAGATTCTTAGGTGCACACACATCGTACACACTTTAACGAGGCAGGTCTTCCTAGGTCGTTGTAATGAGGTCTGGTTTCATCGGTTCCCGTCCCCTCCATTTGGTTCCCTTTTCATCCTTCCCCCTTCACACACTTCTTTTTCCTCTTTCTTTTCACGTCTTCCGTTGCTTCATGTCCTTTCATCTCACTCCTTTCTTTCTCTTGCGCACACAACGGTCCGGGCCTTAGTTTGTACGTGCGCATCTACTTTCAACTCCGGTTTTAGGTCGCCCAGGTATCGACAATGAGGTGGGTTTCATCGGTTGTCCCTGTGCACTTGGTTTCTCTTTCATCGCAACCACACACACTTTTGTCACGTCCCGTCCTCCTTCTCATGTCTTCATCCTTTTGTCTTTGCTGCGCGCACATTTGCACATTCGTCCTAGCCTTAATTTTTGCCTCCCCTCAGGGAGGCTTGTGTGTGTGTGTCAAACCCTGTTTCCAAGGGTCTAATTTAAAGCAGGGGGACAGAGCTCTCTGATGCTACTCTGTCCAACGAAGCTAGGCATCAGAGAGGGAAGCATCCACTGGCCATGGATGTGTACCTGCTTTTAACGGTTGAACAAGCTGTCCAATTGACCTTGTTTGCTTTCATGGTTCTTCATGATACTCCCCCTAAACCTTCCCACCGCGTTCTTGCAACCGAGCCGCGCGTTTTCGTGAGCGTTTCGTTTTAGTGCTTTCTGCAGACTTCAACCAGTTTGTTCAAACATCTACAAGTTTTGCGGACTCTTCACCTTACCGTTCTTCACCTTCCTTCCCAACGTGGCAATTGAGTTAACTGAAAACCAATGTCAGAGTGTGAGCCGCTCAGTCTTCCCACTTGGGTGCTGGGTGTGACCCTCCGAAAGGAGGCGCTGCTATCATGCCGGAAAGCATCGATCTTTCATTCTTATAACTGACCCTTTGTTTCTTCACTTTCATAACTGAATTAACGGACTTTTGAGCCGCCGGGCCAAAAAACGGACAATCTCAACCGCCGAATCCAGAGCCGCCGGGCTATAAAACGGTAATCCACCCGCAATGAGGCACCCCCCCCCCAGCCGAGTTCTACTCCCTACCTATTTAGGGCAACATAGGGAAATGGTACTCGACACACTTGTGTGTCGGTGCCTTTCCCTGTGTTGTTCCTGTTCTAGTCTATCCTACCCGGGCGGCCTAAGACTAAAGTCCCGCTCCCTAACTAGTGCACCTAATTCACTTCGTCTAAGTATTCAGTAATTCTAGAGTGCTAGGTATTCAAACACACACGTACACACACATGGACATACACCCCCTCCCTGCCCCCCACTTTCCTTCTTGCGTTTTTCGTCGTTTGTTGGGCTTTCTTTCAGGCTTTTTAGGTTGTTCTTGAGGTTCGTTTCCCTACCCCAGTCAAGGGCTAAGTATTCACCTTTTCATTTTTCTACACCTATCTTTCTCTCTTGCCCTCTTAGCGCTGCTCTTTCTGTCTTTCTTTCTTTCGTTTCTAAGGCTTTTTAGGTGACTATTCAGGTCTTTCACATGCGCGCCGCGAAGCGGCACCGTGTGTGTGTCAAACCCTGTTTCCAAGGGTCTAATTTAAAGCAGGGGGACAGAGCTCTCTGATGCTACTCTGTCCAACGAAGCTAGGCATCAGAGAGGGAAGCATCCACTGGCCATGGATGTGTACCTGCTTTTAACGGTTGAACAAGCTGTCCAATTGACCTTGTTTGCTTTCATGGTTCTTCATGATACTCCCCCTAAACCTTCCCACCGCGTTCTTGCAACCGAGCCGCGCGTTTTCGTGAGCGTTTCGTTTTAGTGCTTTCTGCAGACTTCAAACCAGTTTGTTCAAACATCTACAAGTTTTGCGGACTCTTCACCTTACCGTTCTTCACCTTCCTTCCCAACGTGGCAATTGAGTTAACTGAAAACCAATGTCAGAGTGTGTGTGCCCCTTGTAGTCATAGGGATTCTTTTGAATAGTTTTCAGCCAGGGGGCGCAGCAGATGCAAGGGACTGCGCCTAACAAAGCCACCTTGCATCTGGGAAGCCAGGTCTGATCAACCTGGTGTACCTGCTGTTGAGAACCTAAGTATGGCGAAAGCTGTCTCATTCTTTGTTGTGCAGTATAAGCGTCCAATGCAGCGGCAAGTCACCTCGGACCTTTGGGCCTTTTGAGCTCCACAGACCTGCGCAACCCGTCGTCACCCTGTCGCCGCCGCCCGCTTTCGTGCTTATAGGTTTTGATGGCCTCAAACTTCCAATTACTACCTGGAACCTTAGGCGGTTTACCTAGGCTGGCGTGTGGCATGTGGCATTCAGTTCCGTACACCAAATCATAAGTGTGTGTCTCTGAGTGCGCGCGCGTGCACACGTGGCTGGGTTGATTCTAATACAGTACTCATACCAGTACCAGTTGGCCTGCTCTTGCACGGCTGTCGCCGGCTTTTGCAACTCAATGGAAGCAAGGATACCAAAACAAACGATTTGCATGTTGCTGCAGGTGACACATGGCCAAAGGGTTAGCAATGATGAAGCCTAGGGCATCTTGCTGCCTGCAAACACTGATGTGGCCGAACTGTGTCCCGAAAGCCAGCCTGAAAGAATTGCAAATGAGGTGTTTCCGTTGGCACTTTGTCACTTTGGCTATGCATTGTCTTCTGACTGCCCAGCTTTCTAGCCCCACGTGTAGGCAGGAGTTGCTTTTAGACGATTCAAGTTCCAGCAAACTCAATCCCCAAAGGATGTGGCGCACACACCCTGTCAGGATTCAATTTGGGAATTACCGCACTAGTGGCCAAAAGGACAAACAAAGAGTTGCTCTGCGGGACGTATACACAGTACATCACGTTCATCTCAACCACTGCATTTGCAAGAGACTGGATACTTGCTTTGGGATCTCAAAGTAGCATCAGCCCACATCGTCAACCTGTCCTTGTCATGCTGCTCAGCTGATTTGCCAAAAAGCAGTCGGAAGAAATCACGAGGAGAAATGAAGAAACCGCCACCATTGATAGCTTCCTATGGAGGCATGGTCTGGTCCGCAAAATGGACAAACAGCAGGTCACGTACTGTACAGTAGCTGCATCATCAAGAACTAACTGGACACCATCTCTCAAACAAAGTAGTTAACTATCGCAGGAAGATTGCTCATGGGATATCATAACTGAAAATCATCACCAAAGCCAAAGAATAGGACGCTACTAGGGGCTCCTGGCATCGCTACTAGGAGCAAGGACGCTACTAGAGGCTCCTGGCATCGCTACTAGGAGCTAGGACGCTACTAGGGGCTCCTGGCCGTACTAGAGCAAGTAGCTACTAGGGTGTCCTGGCCGTACTACTAGGAGCAAGTAGCTACTAGTATCCTCTTCCCAGTCTGGCCTCATAAATGGGCTTCACGTGCAGCAAGCAGTGAAAAAAGCGACATTGGAAGGCAACAGCTTTGCTACACTTTGACGCTTTTTTTTGCTGCGTGGTTCCTCTGCCCCTGGTTTGGCAAGCTTGAGCCCAAAAGGCATAGCAACTTTCTGTGGATCTGTGAGAAACCGATGTTCTTAAAAGTTTTGGCCTGTTCAGGATTCTCCTTTGACATTGTTCAGTCTTTTCCCTCGGGCATTTAATGGTTTTCACCCAGCCTTGTCTAACCCATGAAGGCGCAAAAAGCGCACAAGATGTACTCAGTACACCTTACATCACCTTACCACCTCGGTTTCACACCTAGCCCGGCCCTCTATTTTCTGTGACCTGTCAAACCACTCCTCAGAGTGGTCCCCGGAAACCTAGCAAGTTACCAATATTCCAGGCTAATTCGCCCGTGGAAAAGAAGGTGCGAGGCATGTGTTGGACATGCTGTGCACTTATAATTCACAAATCTATACAGGCTGTATATCAAATGGTCCGGGCACAGCCTGCAGGTTTGCACACATGTTTTGGGAATTCCGTGAGTCATCGTGAGTCTGTTGTCTTGATCGTCCCGCTTGCTGAATCGAACTCAGCATGCGAGTAAGATTTCTTTAGGAGAGAGCAACATGATAAGAAGATATAAGAAGAACATACAAGAACTCTGCAAGAACTCTGCAAGGGCGTGTGAGCAAACCCGACGGCACTGGTACTGCTAGTGCAACGAAACAACACGACGAGTACGACAGCCGAACTCGCATGCAAAGATCACTTCTGTGAGCTGGCTCGGGTGCATCTCAGGCTACTTCATTCCACGCAAGTCCAAGACCTGAAGCAACATCATTAACGAGGCAAGGGGAGGTAGGAATCTAGTTAAGAGAGACAAGGTGGCATAGGAAGTTACTACAACATGTGGCCGCAAAGATTATTTGAATGATGGACACAGTTCCTAGAATGGGAGAGAAATTAAGCAACTTGATTCCAGAAACTTGACTTGTGTCAAAGTGATCCAAAGAACGTAGGTACACTATGATCAAGCCTGTTGTCGAGGAAGGCAGCAGCTTTTGCGATCAATGAACATCACATCGCTGTCTATCGTGCGATCCTCTGGGTAGCAGTGCTAATGTGGAAGCGACGGGTGAATCAATCCGGCTAAGCTTGCCATCGGTATTCCAGCTAAGACTATACACTATACAGATCAAATACACCCAGCCTCTGCTTTGAGACGTTGTTGCTCTGCATCCAATTCACCTACCTGGACCCAGCGACCCTCTGATCTTGCAAAGGTAGTTGTAGTATGGTGCAGTATGTGATGTGTGTGACCAGCTGCATTTCAAGAAACCGTACCCAACAAGTTATTCTCCTTCACAAGGAGTCCACACGATATGTTTCAGGTTTGACAAATTCATTCTTCAGAAGCAATCAGCTCAAAGGACAATCGATGGGGCTGGATTAAGGTCTTTGAGATTCTGGGTTTTGATTGCTCAATGTTGAATCTGGCCTTGGCATACCTTTGCTCCACTAGCTCTTTGAGTCTCGACGTCCTCAGCTCACTGAAGGAACCCTTTCTTTGTCAGCGACCTGCTTTTCAGAAAAGAGTGAATTGTAATTGGGAACACAAATGACATACAAGGTTCCCACATGTGCTCCCTGTATTCTTTCACGTAAGTTCAAAACACTCTTGCAGGAAAGTTGCTGGCTTTCTCGGCTTCCGCCTGTTGCTTGTGACGTTGGTTCCCATTCCAGGAGCGATTAAGGAACAAACAACTGGGGACCTCTAGAGACTCTACAGCGGTATAACACACCGCTTACTAGCTTACTGTGAGCCAACACCAGGTGCCTTGAGTATCTGTTAATTTTCTTTCAAAGATCAGGCATCAAAAAATCAGGTGGGTCAATGTTGTTCTTTCCTGGAGTCGGTGCTTGACCTCCTCCTAGAAACTACAGTAGCTGCAGAGTTTAGTTCTGTTTCTCCGCTTCCAGCGCGCAAGGTCTGTGGCCTTGAACAACAAAACATCGCTGGGAGACATCACAAAGGAAAGTGCAAACCCCGCCGCTCGCCGGCCTATTGCCAAAGGAGAGGTTTTGGCAGACTGAAGCTTTTGCAAGGCCTGGCCAGGGGTGTCTAGACATGTGATAAATTCTACAAGTTTGTAAGATCTAAGAAAAACAAGGAACTGAAAGGCTAGCGTTCAGCTTACGAGTTCGCGCAAGGCAAACCGTTTCGCGAAACATGCAACAATGCAATACTTACTCGATATCGGCAATTCAATTTCCCAAGTGCAAAGCACGGGCCAAGAAAGAACAAACTGCCTGATCCACCCGAAGATTGCTCACGACTTCGAGACAACTCAAGAACAAACACTTTTCCATCATCAATCAAACTTCAGACTATTTGATTGCAAGTACAATTGTTAAATGCAATATATTGCAAGAACAAACTTGAGTTTTGAGACGTCGTTCCTAAAGGCTCATTTGGGATCGAATGAGCACCGTGCATGGTCAAGGACTAGCACAAACCAACATTGGCCCCGCACCTGGAGTTCCACTGTGCAGCGGTTGAGCTTTACTTGACCAGCCTCCAGAAGCTCTTCCAATCCGCTCACCTGCGGGGGCTCTTCAATTATCCCGGCAAGAGACCCCAAGCAGTGTGTGTGTGTGTGTGTCACTTTTGGAATGTATGATACGCACAAATTTTGAAGTTTACCTGGATGTTGCAGGGTAACCTTTGGAGTCACGATCTAAATTTTGATTTTTGTGTTTTCTTTTATTGAGGGGGTTTGTTTTTGCTGCTTTGTGTCTTGTGGGCCCCTAACCTGTAGCGCTGGCCTCAAACCTCGTTGCTATTGCCTCTCCCTACCTTTGGTGTCCTTCTAGTAGTTTTTATGCCGGTTGCCCTTAGGGCCGGCGCGTCCACTCTGTTGGACTGGGTGCTTTCCTATCCAGTCTGCAGAGTTGGGGTGGGCACAGGTACTTGCGGTAAACTTGTTGCGCTGGCCTCCAACCTGGTCCTTCGGCCTCCAACCCACTAGCGACAACCTCCAACCTCGCTGCTCGCTGTTTCTTTTGTTTGCTTGTGCACACTACCTACCACCTACTAGCGACGGCCTCCAACCTTAGGCGTTGACCTCCAACGTCCTTGCGATGACCTCCAACCTAAAAGCGATGGCCTTTAACCTACTACTTGTCACTTTTGTTTTGCTTGTGCATACTACCTACCACCTACTAGTGACGGCCTCCAACCTTAGGTGTTGGCCTCCAACTTCTCTGTGAAGGCCTCCAACCTAAAAGCGATGGCCTTTAACTTACTACCTATTCTCCTGGTATCTCAGGTTTTTTAACTCAGGCCGGCGTGTGGCAAACCGCAATCACATCCGTACGCAATTCTATAAGTGTGTCAACTCCTGTGTCTAAGGAGCACGACCACATTAATTCATTTCTACCTTGTCCTTCCCAGCTTCTACTCATGTACAGCCCAGCAGGGGGCCAGGACTCCTTGGCGCGCGTCCTGGCCAATGAAGACCGCGCACCAGGGAGGTGTAAACGTGCCTGTTGTTGTTTAACTGTTGATTGGTGTACCTGATGCTATTCCGGAAATTTTAATTCATTCTAAAGGGCTAAAGGGCCACTGCGTGTGTTCGAACGATTCGGTTCTCTGATCCAGCATTCTTACCGTTGACTCAAGTCAAGTGCTAAGTATTCATCGGCGAGCAAGCTAGAACTAAGTAAAGTTCAAGCTGCTTCATGCGTTCTTTCGCTGTAATTCAGTCAAGGTCTAACCTGCAATAAATGCCTAGAACTCTGAGTAAAACTCAAGCTGTCTCATGCGTTGTTTCGCTGCAATTCAGCCAAAATCTAAACACAGGTAACTCGGGAATTTCAAAACGGATAGAGCTCTTGCGAGCATGGGTCGAAGTGTGTTTCGCAACAGGGTCCCACTGCGGTCTGTTGTGTGATCCATTTGGGGCGCGTTGAGCATAGACCCTTAGGGGGGAATTCCACTGATTGTCTCGGCCCTGCTTGAAACCTACTGACTTTTCGGCTTTGCTTGAGATTGCAGCTTCCTTGCCGCAGGGCTCACTGAGATATCCCCACAGAATGTAATGTCATGCCGTTAACGTAGACACTTTGATGCTGTCTTGCTTTCGTTCCTGCTGGTTCTCTTCGCTTTCTCGGTCTTCTTTTACTTGAAGTGGCAAGGGGGAACGAAGGAGCCCATGCGACCTTTTCCTAGAGCGGTCACTCGAGAGTAAGGTGGCTGTACGGTCAACATCATGAAGTGCCGAACGAATGGGATGAGTTGCAGTTCAACTCACCCCGGTACCTCCCTGGGTTGCCTCAAGACGAAGCGTCTTCACACGGTCTTAGTGGCCCTCTGACGAGCCCTCTGTTCCTGCCATGAGACATCTTCCTGGAGACACCATTCGTTGGACTCTAAAAAGTCTGGGAGGATTCTATTGCCTTTGTCTTTGGTAAGGCTATCGGCTAACTGTTGTGGACCAGGAACCCAACGACACAAAGCCCGATTGGCTTCATTCAACAAAGATTCCTTTATGGCCAACAAATCCAAAGCCGTGCGGCGGTCTTGCGGGAGACTTTCAGTCTGAAGAGTATCAAAAGCCGTTTTGTCATCAAGAACAAGAATCAGTTCCCACAAACGGACAAAATGTCCCCACCGCTTCACTTCAAAATCGCTACACATCACTTCACAAAACAGGGCACGGATGTACTCTCCATGTTCAAAAGCCAAAGAGGCAGCACAGGCTTCAATGGCCATGGAAGACCGCACAACCCGCTTACATGACGTGCTCTGCCATTCGATCAGATTCATGCGAGCACCGCCATCTTTGATGGCAGGGTTTGCTAATCCAACCAACCAACCTTGCTGAGAACGTCCTCCGGGCATCGAGCCATAGGCTCCATCCGAGGAAACCACAAAAATGGCCTCTTCCGAGGGGCAACCCAAATGAACAAACCGTAAGGGAAGCTCTTTCTTGAGAGCTTTAATGACGGTGTTCACTTGCCGAAGGTGTTTCACCTGAGGTTCTGAAAAACTTTGTTGGAGCCAAGATACTAAGAACAACACGTCAGGACGACTTTGTCGTGCTGCCCAACTTAGCTTACCGACAGCGGATCTCAGGTCCGTCACTTGTGCCTCAGTCAAAGGTTGTTGATCAGGAAGGTGAGCGTCGATGATCACCTCTTCCAAGTCAGCACAGTACTCGGTCATATTGGTGGTGACCTCTAGAGTGGAAGCGTCCTGCGCAATTTGTCTCCCCAAAAACTTGAAGCCGTCGAGCATGGAATTCCAGCTGCCGAAAGTCAAACGAGTCTTGAGTTCTTCCCAGACAGGTTCTGCCAAGTCACTGCCGGCTAGAAGAACATCGTCTACATGAACAGTGGCCATAGCTTCAAGCTTCCCTTTCACATGGAGAACAAAGACACATGGTGCTAAAGACAGTTCCCGAAATCCCAAGGCACACAAATGTTTGCGAAGGCCTAAGTACCACAAGCGAGGGGATTCGTTCAAACCAAAAACGCCCTTCACCACTTTGACGAGATCAGTTCTGTATCCCTTCAGCTTGTCATCAAGATACGACACAACACCTGCTGGCAGCTTTCTGGGCATCCAAATGTAAAGCGGCTTGTCCCGAGGAAGGGGTTCTCCCTGCAAAAAGGCAGCAGTGATGTCTCCACCATATCCCTTCCATTTCTTTCCAACCATGACCATCAGGAGAATGTGATGCCCAAGTAGTTGAGCTGTTGGAGATGACGTGGGATACTCCCCAGCTTGAGGATCTCGATGACCCCCCACACACAACCGTCCCTTGGGCCCAAACAATCGTTGGAGCCACTTTTGGTTCACGATGACAAACCTGCTCTGCAGAGTGGCCTCCTTGGCTATTGGGGTATCCAAGGGGACTGGCTCTACAGCTTGATACTGGCAATGAATGTCCAGAGCCTTGATGAGCGCTGGTACGGTCAACCTTTGTTCTGTCGGGGTCATGTCCTTGAAGTATATGTCTCCACGAGGTCCCGGTTCTGGTCCTGCCCGATGACCCCGCTCAAGCTCCATTTGTTGGCCATCGAACTCTTCAATCATGGCCTTCATGCGCTCACTTTCTGACAGAGATGTCGAAGACTGCAGAGCCCATGCTTCCAAAGCCATCTTGGCCTCAGCGACCCACGGACCAACTGAACTGACCCCTGCTTCAACAGGCATCGCAGAGGATGAGTCATTCTCAAGTCGAGGTGTCTTCAACATGGATTCTCCGCCCCCATCACGTTGTCGGACATGCTCTTGCAACCCTTGTTCGATTGCATGGTCGACTGCCTGAAGATCCTTCTCGGCAGAGAACCGTTGAAGTGCCGATGGCAATCCTAGACGCTCCAATGATGTGCTTTGGACGCCGTTTCTACAAAGCAAGCCGTATGATGTCCTTTGCGAAAAATGATGCGTATGACTTGCGAAATTGCTGCGTAAAACTGCGTAATGATGCGTATTGTAGCTCCAACAGCGTCGTTTCTACGAGCGACGTCGTTAACTAAGAAATGATTCCTTCTGTTGAAAATGGTGTCCAAAGCGCGTCGTTGGAGTGTCTAAGATGGTTTCTTCTCACTGGCCTGGGACAGGATGGATTTCCAGGTTTCATCACCTCCACGTTCAAAGAATTCGATCTTTTCTGTCACTGTCGATGGGCGCTGAAGCTCATAAGGAGAAGCTCGGAATTTCCGTGGCAAGCCATCTAGAACTCGACAACGATCAGCTGACTCCTTATAGCCAAGGCCACGACTTCGGGTGTAGGTTGAGGTACCGGAGCAGTTGAGACCAGCGGCGCGGTGTCCAGGACTCCTTCCTTCGGGTCCGCCCCTGTCATGCCTGAGTGGAACTGCGTCTCGCTGGGGGCGCCGGAAGGAAGGTCACCTGAACGGGGGCCAGCAGTTTCAACTGCTTCCGCCTCTTCTCCTTCTTCTTCATAGCCTGGAGGCCGTCGGTTACCCGTCAGCTCTTCCTCCAAAGTCTTCAAGGCATCCATGATGAAGCTTGGCCCGACTTCTTCTTCTGGCGTAGCCAGGCGCACGTTTTCCAGAGCAACCCGAACAACAGAGCCCTTGAACCGAACCCAGTCGAACCGGCCCATCAGCACATGCCACAACTGCCGGCCCCTGATAGCCGGTGGCGAAATCTTGCAGCCTCTTGTTCTGGCCTGGTTGCTTGAAGACATAGACCACCGTTCCAGGAGCTAAAGCATCAGCCTTCAAATGAGGAGGCCTACTGCGACTGTTCAAAGCCATTCGGAGACGCTCATGTGAATCCAACCAATGGAAGCCTGCAGCTGCTTCTTGCCGCATGCGCTCCATGGATTGGTGCTCTTCATTTTCTAAAATCTGGCTGCTGGAGGCAAAGCGCACCTCAGCTCGATCAACTTGTTCCAACAAGGACGAGGGCACGACCTGATCACGGCCTTGAACTACTTGAATTGGTGATTTTCCACACCGCCTCATGAGGCGATTCTTGGCCTGAACCGCCATAGCCAGAGCATAGCTTAGGGAACTTTCCTTGTTGAGAACTAGCTCGTGGATCATGCGCAAGAAGATCAGCTTGAGGATAGCTCCATGCCTTTCAGCTAGACCTGCCTTCCACTTGGCTGACGTGGGATGGACATGCATGTGAATGTCAAACAACTGGCACAAGCAAGGAAACTTGCCTCGGACTTCAGGGCCTCCATCTACCGAGATCTCTTTCGGAGGTCCATGAACGAGGATCCAGCGATCGAACAAAACACTGCAACTAGTCTGTGCTGAGGGATTCTTGGAGAGAACAGCGTACTGCAAAGAGCAAAACCCGTCGACCACATGAGTCACATTCCAGCGCACACCATCAGCATCCAGCACAAAAAATGAGTCCAGACTGCAATGTTCGTTGAATCTTTCCGGAGTCGTGGCTGATGACTTCGGGGCCGAGACTGTGGGGTGGATTCTAGAACATACTTCACAGCGGAGATCTCGAGCCGCTTGCACCACCTCGGACTTAGCTCCCTGCAGCTTCAACATCCGAGCCATCCGTTCATTGGAAGGATGGCCCAGGGTAGAATGCAGTTTGGCCACCTGATTTCTGATGGCCTTGTTCACCCTCAGTGAAGGCCCAACAAAATGGCAATATCCATACCTATTCCCAATCCCACTGAAGTCACCCTTCCTTTCTTCTTCTTCTTGTTGGAGGCGTTTGAAAAGATGACGAACAGCTAATTCGGTTTTCATGTCTTCTGGCACCACCCCATGCTCTGACCAAGCCTCAGCCCGATCCCCTTCTTCAGCTGTGAGCGCTGCATGTGCCCAAGGTTCGGACACGGCGGTGACTTCATCATGAGGAAAACACGGATGCCGATCGCGACACTCCCCACACCACCCTGTCCTACTAGGTTGAACACCACGAGGCCCCGATGTTGTAGCAGCCCACACCAGCGCAAGTCAGAGCCTGGTAGTTGGTCTCTAGAAACACGGGTGATTCGGTGCCACCCTCCTCAAAATCTGTGACGAAGGTGCTCACGCCACTCACTTGTTGTTTCCAGCAAGAAGCGTTTGTCAAGGCCAAAGCTGCGCTCGCTAGGATGTGACGAGCAAAACACGGAGTCCACATGCCGGCCACCAAGGAACGATTGACCCATTTGCCATCTACAAAAGTTTGACCTTCAATGACCTCATGTTCGTGGGGTGCATGTGAACAAAGCCCGTGATGCATGAGCGCTGCTGCAAAAATCTCTGAGTTGACGTCTAAAGCAGTGCGTTTCCGATACAACTTGGAAGTCATGGGATCTTTCAGTTCAAACTGACACTGATCTACCACCGCTCGGAAAACTGCTGGTCGATCACGCATACAATCAAGAGATAAAGCGGCACTCCGCAATGGCTGTTCCAAAAGCACCAAACGACCTGCTGCATGCTGTTTCTTCCATACTTTAGCTGAAAAGGTCCAAAAAGGCATATGAAGTGCACGTTTGAACTCCAACAAGTCCTTCCTAGGATTGAGGCTCTGCAAAGAAGACCACGGACCACAAGGAGGTTCCAAACAGACCAAATCGGGTTCCCACTGATCTAATTGAGAAAGAACCAATGCTTGTTCTTGAGGTGTCAACAAATCTGACCCATACATCAAATCTACCGGCTCCAGCGCAATCCATTTCCCTGTCGACTTGGCAATGAGTGACAAGTTGGCGCTCCCACCAAAAATTTCTAATACCTTCCAACAAGATTGCTCACTGCACTTGGCCACCAATGTCAACTGTGTAATTGCATGTTTTGCCTGTTTGATGCTGTGTTTCAACCGCTGCACTTGTCCTCGATTCCATGCATGTTGTGACGGTGGTGGTGCAGTGATGGATTGGCTCACTCTCACTTCATCAGCGGCGGGCCGCGAGGCCCCTGCAGCGTCTTCACAGCGCCCCCGAGGTGTCCCCAAAGAGCTGCCGTCTCTCGCGAGAACATCATGGCCAACCAGCGGGGGTGGCGCTTGTAGCGGCGCCCCTCCGCCTCCAGGGCATCCCGAGCGCGCACCATCCACACGAGCTGCTTCCACTTGTGGACGATCAGGCGGCCGTGGATCACCCAGCTCATATTGAAGACTGCGTCCCCGCTCAGGGTCATCCCCAGAGTCGGAAACTCGGCATTTCGGCATTGAGCCCGTCACTGCCAGCATCTGCTCCTTCTTGGACAAGGATTTGGTTGACACCTTCTTGAGGTTCTTCTGGTCGGTCCCGCCCTCCGGAGTCGATGCCGCTGCCGCTGAGCCCTTGGTCTTCTTGGCCTGGGCTGTAGTTGCATAGCCCTTGACCGTGGCTTGTTTCTCCATGCTCTCGTCCAGGCGGGTGCCATGGGCTGTCTTCCGATGCAGCGATGGCTCGGACCCCCACTCTTCCTCCCCGTCGGTCAGCGACACAATCTGGGGAGTTGCCGCCGCCGCTGCTGCACGCCGACGTTGCGCCGCCATGGATCGAAGGGGCCGGACGTGAAGGGCTCGGTGGATGCACAGTCGTTCGAACTGCTACGTGAGAGCTGTGAGGGCGAGCGCGGCGAGCACCTCGTCCAACTGGCTCTCCAGAACGCAGCTCAAAACACTGGATCTCTTCACGTTGGATTTTGGGAATATGGCCAGCTGTCAACAATTGTTGCCATTGGGGCCACGCCGGATGAAAATGATCAATGCTCAACAAAAAATGTCCTTCTTGTGAGGTAGTGAAATGCTGTCCACGAACCCCAATCTTCGTCAGGTCAAACCGGCCTGACCCGCAATCCAACTGAAGTCCCAAGGCCGAACACACCACTTTTGAGAGTAAAGGAGGACATGGGTATTCAACAGCGTTGATCGCCAACAATCCAACATGCTGAGCCAACCCTACTTCCAAAAACACTCTGTAATGAGATGGTCGCCTCTCCCCATCGCCAAACCTGAAATAATCCAATGTTTTGCGAATTTCCACAAACCGACCTTGTGCACGACATCGAGCGATCTCCTGAACCACCCACTTCACCCCAGCCACGGTCCGCAAACACCCCAAATCCACGACCATTCTTGCTGCTAACAAGTCATCCGAGGTGTTCACCAAGGTCACAAAGTCCCCAGACGAAAACGAAGTGCTACCCTCCCAACTAGTCATCGCAGCCATATATGCTCGAGGCGTTGCCTGTTGTTGGTCCCGCATCATCTGTTCTAAGACTGCGGACATTGCAGCGTGCTCTGCCTGCTGCTCCGGAGAAGGAACGGAAGACTGTGCTGGGGTGGTCACCAAGGACGCTGATGAACTCTTGGCGTTCTTGGGACACTCAGGGTCCTTAGACCAATGGCCATACTGGCCGCATCCACGGCGTGGATTCTCTTGCATGAGTTTCCTCAGGCGATCACGACGATCTGGCTGCACAGATGGTTCTGTTTTCTGGAAGTAACCACGGGCCTGCTTCAAAGCCCGAAGTTTGGCCTGTGAGGCCGAGAAGGCAGCCATAGCCGCATGAGTAGCGGCCTCCAGTTCCTCAGGGACTGAGACCGCAGCCACTTCCTCAAAATCACCATCTTCCCCGCCGCTGTAGCCACTCACCTCCTCCACGACGTTCACCTTGTAGGGTTGCCACGGACGGCGGCCTTCACGCCCGCCCTCATGGGCGGCGGCTGTTTTGGATGATGGTTGGTCTGGCTGCAACTCAGGAAGCAAGAGCATCAATGACTCCCTTCCCAATCGGCACTGTGCCCTGCAAGAAAGGTCCCATGCGGCGCAGGGCAGGAAAGACACAAACGGAGGACATCTGATTCTGGGCTGCAGCAAGGACCATGACTCTGTCCTTCAACGTGAGCTCAGCATGGTCCAAGATGTAGCCCACAAGGAACCGGTCACCCACTGCGAAGGTCGGGTCCTCCTCGGCTCGTTGAGCCTGCACCCGCATCAGGAAGCTCTCCATGCTTTCACCGGCTTGACGCCGACATCGCAGGAACTCGCGCTGTGCCTTTTCACCGCGTTGGCCATCCAGTTCCATCACCATGGGGCTACTCTCAAGAGCCTGGAAGACCAAATCTAAGCCGCCGGACTGACTCACCTCCTCAATCTTCAAGTGGCGGACAATGACACTAGCGCGACCCTTCAACATGGCTAAACACCGAGGACCCATGACCTCTTCTGGCAACTGTCCTCCCTCCCCAGCGATCCAACACTTCACGGACCGCTTCCACTCAATGTAGCTCTCGCTGGGAGATGCGCTGAAGGCTGGAGGGTATGTGCTTGGAATCTTGCGTGCACCTGAAGATGACCCCTTTGAACTCTTCAGGGATGTCTCCATGACCTCCCCATTGGGCTCATCATCTAACCTATGGTGTTCCCAAGACCCTGGCGGCCAAGCGGCCGGATTCATCTCCAAGCTTTCGTCAACCTTGGAGTCATTGTACCAGGCCACATCAACAGCCCCAGGACGTTCACCGACGCGGGGTCGTCCATCGTCGCCCTGACCTTGAACCCCTGGAAGACCATGTACATGTCGATCTACACCACCTTCACCACCTGGTACCCAAGGTTGACCACCATCTTCAGGTTCACCCGAGTGATGCCAAGACCATGAAGTACCACCGGAGGGCCATGACCACCACCACGGAGACCAGGAATCCCACTGCCTATCACTAGCCCCCCATTGCCATGACCACGTACTGCTGGACCAGTCGCCCCCATGCCACTGGTAGTGTGAATCCTCCCAGCTTCGCCACCTCTTCCCGTCTCCGCCAGCTCGCGACCAAGGATCAGAGTGAACTAGCCATGGATCCTCAGACCCCCCAACACTAGCTGCTACCTCGTCACCCAAGACACCGGCTGGCTCCTCGACGGGCTCTGCTCTCGAGTGCTCTCGCTCACCTGCTTCAGCGCTAACCGCCGCCGCAGCCCCCTTCCCTTCACTGCCAGCCGACCCTGGCATCGCTCCCGCACGCTCACCGACGTGCTCGTCCGCCTCGCCACCCGCCGATCGACGTCGGCACCTGCTTGGTTTCCATGACATGGCACGACGGCAACGAACCTACCTACCACGGTAACCCTTTTCGGGCTCCGCTACCACTTGAAGTGGCAAGGGGGAACGAAGGAGCCCATGCGACCTTTTCCTAGAGCGGACTCGAGAGTAAGGTGGCTGTACGGTCAACATCATGAAGTGCCGAACGAATGGGATGAGTTGCAGTTCAACTCTTTTGTTGCTAAAGGCTTCTCGCGTGTAATTCAGGTTTCTTTCATGTCATGTGGCTAATGTATTCAGCTGGAAGTTTCACACTGAGTAATTCATGCACGGTCTTGCTTTCTCTCCTCCGCTTTTCTCTTTCTAGGTCTTTCCTTCGTTGCTAGAGGCTTTTTACCCTGAGAATCCGAGATTGAAAAACGTCAACACAACAACACAAATTTTTCAATCGGGATTGAACTTGAAAAACACCAATCCTAGGATTTGTGTTTTTCAACATTCAGGATTGGTTATGTTAACCAATCTGGACCAATATCAAGGACCAATCTGGACCAATATTAAAAATCAATCCGGACCAATATCAGCGACCAATCTGGACCAATATAAACAATATAAAAAATCAGTTGTGGACCAATATCAGGGACTATCCTGAGCAATATTATTGCAGTGGACCTATACAACACCTCGATTAGACACCGGCGCCGGTGCTTAACTATTACCGTAAGAACCCCTAGTGTGACCACACTGTTTGGGGAAAAATAGAACTCCATAGTATCCAGTGCAAAAGTAATTCCACAGTATCTAGATGTCAAGCTACAAAAACGCAAGGGCAAAGTCATACAAGCATAGAATCAAGAACACGTTAATCATACTTTTGTCATTTCATATCATAGGCATCCTTAAGTAATTGTGGATAAGATCGCCAACGTCAAAACAACCAACGTCTTCCCGAGAATCATGACTTCTCTGCAAAAGATTGTGCACTCGCGTCTTTTGTGCCACATTGTTAGGCGGGCGGCTTCAAGGGATTGCTTGGTACATTAAAAAACAGGGAGCCACCTCACACACAAATGCACGACCCCTATGCAGTGCGGGGGTGCACGCCATGACCGGCAAAGGCCTTGACCATTGATAGGGTGGCACGTGGGTGGGGAGAGAGTTTTACTTGGACTAGACAGCAACGGTGCAGATATAACGTTTACAATTTTTTCAGATAATGCATCATGCACCTAGCCTGCCAATCCGAAACATGCATGCCACACCTTCTGTTCTCAATGATGTGGATCAGCTGAAACACGAAGGACAACCAACTAAAGCCGTGACGTTTCACAAGTCATCTTGACACCCTATCTGAAGCACTATCACTCTGTTGTCGGCTCCTTCGTCTATGGACCCCCCTTGCACAGGCTGAGACCATCCCGGGCCTGTGACCAATCTTGCTCCGCTGAGCGCTTCTGAGATGCAATCTGTGGGCTCAGGGCCGGCTGTGGGCATCCAGAGCCCAGCTTTGAATCTAATCAAACTGTGATTATTTCAAGCATGTAGAGTCTAAACCCTCATGGCCAGGGTCAAGCAGCCAGGAGCCAAATCGGGCAAATGCTCATGAATGGTGACATCAATGCCAAATGAGCTGCTTGAGATTTCGCATTCTTTGCCTCGACTTTTGTTTGCTGAAGGGCTGATTGAATCTGATGTCGCCTGCAGCCAAATCATCGCCAAGAATTCAATCAAGTGTGCATTGTAACCTCCAGCTCAGCGTCATCATTCCATGTTCTTAATCTTTCTGCAGGCAGCAGGGTTTTATCCACGTGCTACGCCTCGACCGCAGTGCTGCTACTGCCTGTGCCTCCGTTGCCTGACACGCCACATGCAAATCGTTCAATGAAACAAAACGAGCTAAAGAGAAACAGAAGAGAAACAGCACGTATGCTAAATCTGCAAAAGGTGAGATGCCAACAGTTTTTGATGACATAAACTTGAGGTACGGTCCTCACTTCGATCTGCACCCTGGGCGGCAGCAAACGCAGCTGCCACATCGCCCTGCAACCCCAAACAGATTTGACACTTGCTAAGAGAGGATGGTCCGGACTTTCATGGACATGTGGTCCAGTGAAACATCTTCCAATCAACTTCTGATCCTCGTAAAATGGAATTACTGTATATATATATATATACACATGTCAGCAAATCACCTGTCAGTCACTTCGAGGTGAGCCAAATCTTACTTGTTTGGCTGTAAAACTGCCTCCTTGCACAAATGCACAAGGCTGCACGGAATAGTCAAACAGTCCAGAAATTGAGGCATGGCAATAAACATCAAAAACATGATAAAACCATGCAAACAAACTTTTCAAGTCACACATCATGTGGAAGAATTCACTGGCACGTGCTCAATGCTTCCTGATAACAAACTGTATGCCAATGCTAGTGGTTGGACCTGAAAAACACAAGGGCACCAGGGGATAGTTCGTTGGTCAAACACATCATTCGCGCTCCACCAATTCTCCTTGAGGCGGGCATCCTCTTCCAACGCCTGGCGCGACGGGGTAAGGCGGGTGGTCAGCCTAAAGTTCAAATCCCATTCAAGCAACCCTGGATGATACCAAAGAATATAAAAGCTTCAAAGGAATCTGCTTTTGCTTTTGGGCAGGACACCCATTTCTTCTAACGCTACTAAGCAGCATTGGTCTCTCCGTCTTCTGACAGAAGTCTTGAGGATTTGGAAGGGAGGACAATCAGTTTCCAGGCAAAACCAAGCCTTGGCTTTCTATGAGTAAGAACCATGAAAAAAAATCACCAAACTGTGCCTTTTGTTGCGACTCTTCGCAAGAAGAGATCCGCTGAACAATGTCAGACATCTGCTCCTGGAGCAGCGCTTTTGATGTTGATTTCCAAATACGATGATTTGATTGATGAGTGCTGACAATCGACCTGCACACAATCGAACTCGTGCACGATAAATTCTGCAGCGCAGGTAGATTTGCTCTTGAAAGATGTGAATCGACAATACGTTCGTAGCAACTACTGATTTGGATCCTGGTGATGGTGTCATTTTCCAACCTTCTGTAATGTTTCCGGTGTCTACCCACTGTAACAACAACAGCTACTACCACTACCACTACCACTACGACTACTACTACTACTACTACTACTACTCCTACTGCTTTAATGCTCCTGCTCCTGCTGCTGCTGCTCCTGCTACTGCTCCTGGTCCTGCTCCTGGTCCTGCTCCTGCTGCTCCTGCTCCTGCAACTTACGTCTACTACTGCTGCTGCTACTACTACTACTACTGCTACTCCTACTGCTACTGCTACTACTCCTACTACTACTACTACTACTGCTACTTCTACTACTACTACTACTACTACCACGACGACGACGACTACTACTACTATCACTACTCCTGCTGCTCCTGCTGCTATAGTTTAACCGGCGTAGTAGTAAAGGCAGCAGCAGCAGGAGGAGGAGAAGTAGTAAATGCCGTTGTGGGAGCAGGTGGTAGTGGTAGTAGTAGTAGTAGTAGAAGAAGTAGTAGTAGTCGTAGTCGTGGTGGTGGTAGCAGTGGTATTGTGGTTGTGTGCTCATGGTGGTGGTAGAAGTAGTGGAAGACGACGTAGTAGTAGCAGTAGTAGCAGTAGCAGCAGCAGTCGTCGTCGTCGTCCTAGTAGTAGTAGTAGTAGTAGTAGTAGTAGTAGTAGCCTTAGTAGTAGCCGTAGTAGTAGCCGTAGCCGTAGCCGTAGCCGTAGCCGTAGTAGTAGTCGTAGTGGTGGTAGTAGTAGTAGTAGTGGTAGTGGTAGTGGTAGTAGTAGTTGTTGTTGTTGTTGCCGTGGCGGTGATTGCCTCAAGTAGTGGCAGAATGAATCTGCACATTGCCAGTGTTATCTATTGCCCTTTCATGAAACAGTGGCGGACCTGCATCACCAACATGTCGAGCTGACACTGTTCAGACCGATCATGCCAGGTGTCCTGCTAGGGCCAGCTGAAGTTGAGCAATCTCAACAACAGAAATGATATCCTTTCGCTGTTCCGTGTTAAACACAAGTTCAGAGCTCCAGACTATCATATTTCGAGGGAGAACCGCTGAACAAACAGGACACAGCAACGAAAAGCAAACCACACACAACAGATTGAGATGAGCCACACATGCTTGGGGTGTAGCTGTAAAGATTGTAAAGCGAAACAAGGCAAAATACAACAGTTGCTGTAGTTGAAACCCGCATTCGCATATACACACCTGTAAACGCATTTTCTCTCAACAATGCTCATGTTCAGTTGACGAATAAGCTGTGCGTTTGCCTGCAAAGTTTGAACCCGCCGTAGCTCAGCAGCAAGTTCGCCTGGGCGAAAGCTAGTTTTCTTCATGCCAGGCCAACCTAGCCATGGAAGAACGTCTAGTGCTGCATGCAGTTGTTCATAACATGCACTGAACTGGATAACTTGAGGCATGTGACATGTGGATTATTGTACTGCTTTGCTGAAAACATGCAACAATATCATCACATCGCATTTCATACTACATCCCATGTTCAATGCCAAGTCTAAGTGATGTTAGTCTAATCTGTGAATTTGCCTGAAGCGAAGTGAATGGTCGGTCATCTGGGAAGCGAGTCGAAACCACTCAAAAACTCTAGAGCAGTAGTAAATAATAGTAAATGCACTTACGGAGGTTTTCTGGGGATCAATGGGGAACTTGCCTCATGGTGCCAGGTGGAATCCCGGGGCAAATGGCATGAGGGTGCCTGCAGCTCGTCTCGCCAATTCCTTGTCATGGTTGAGGCGGGTGACTGTCACCTTGAATCACAATCACATACAGCATTTGAGTGTGCCCTCAGGTTGGTCAATGTACAGCTGGAAAAAAAAACAGTCAGGAGACATGGACAGTGCCAAAGCCGGTTTTGGTTTTGCTTGCGTCACTTCAACTTCCACACAGCAACCGGCCCAAGTATTGGTGGCCTCTTGCTGTCGATTCTCGAGACGCACTTGTTCATGAAGCCTTGCCTTAGTGCCAAAACAGGGCATTTTCCAACGCTGCTTGCAATGTGCTGCCAAACCAACATGGTTCGGACGCGACAACTACCTCTGTAGGCACTTTGGCAGTGCTTCCATTTTGCCAAAGCAACTGTTTGAATGTGATTTTACGCAATGCATAGTGTGTTTCCCGTGTGCAACAAAAACATGCAGACAGCACGGTTCCATAAGTTTGCATTATGTTTCTCCACTGAGTCCAAACTCCGCCACATCAACCCTGAAATCCTCGTTTTCATAGGTCATATTATCCTTCCTGTAACTTGCACAATTGACAATATTGCTGCGAGCACAAACAGTGCTTGGCTTTCGCATGCTGAAAACAACACTTGTAGAACAGCAAAGCAGTTGCATGCTTGCTAGCCGCTAGCCACTCTTACAAGCAGTGAACATGTCGATAAGCGGTTGCAACACATGCCATTCTAAAAGCGGGTTCAAAGGCGATATATTAGGTTGTATTTTCGACTTGTGAGCAGGCATAGGTCAGGACTATATCAGCTCTTTCCAGCTCGATGGCATGAAGCTCTTGCGCAGAGAACTCCTTCGACTCAAATGATACATGAAAAACAAGAAGTTTGGTTTTCAAAAGGAGGGTAGGTAGAGGTGAGGTAATGGCTAGAGTCGGCTAGAGGTAGCTAGTAAAGGGAGTCGCTAGTAGCTTAAGTAGGTACTACCGACAGGACACAGGATAGCTCAAGCTTCTTCAAGGAAGCTTCCTTGAAGAAGCGCTCGCACTATTCATTTGGTTCCTGTACTTTTAGGGAAACTTAACTTCTAGGTTCCTTTCTTCATCTTCTTCCCCCTCTCTTGTCTAACCTAAACATGTGTGCCTAACTTCGAGAGGATCCTCTTTGCAGAAGTATCAACTACATGGTTAGTTGTATTGTTCTGTGACAGCTCCACAAACATATATACAATTACCAATATATAAATAACTATCTTGACCAATCCTGCTGCTGGAACTGCTTGCGAGCATCTTCAGTGCGAGCTGTGACCTTTGGGCACAACACTGCAAACCAACAAGGAGCTCTCTGTGCGTGCTACAGCAGTTTTAGCGATGGCCTCCAACCTAATAGCAATGGCCTCCAATGGAGTCAAGGTTTCCAAACCGATAGTCCTGTTCCTTCAGTGCAAGCAGAATGCAGTTCCACGCCCGTGCACTTCTGAGCTGACAATCGGCCCCTCTTTTTGGATCTTTTAGGATTCTTTACCGTCAAACAGCTTGTCCAAATCAATGGACTTGTCTCCACCATCTGCATCAAGCAAACAGCCTCAGCACGCGGGTGGGCAACAGAATGGTGGTCCAAAAAAACATGAAACAACAAGTTGGCACAACTGGACAACGCATTGGCCATTGGCACAACACATAGCATTCACGTTGTTTGACAAATGCTGTGAAACTACAGAAGTGCCCCATCGTCGTCAGGTTTGACAAATCATCCTCTGTTGGTTTCTCACAAAACCTCGTTTGATTTTGATGGGACATCGCTGCTTTGTGCGATCATACACACAAACTCTTTGTCAATTCTATAAGAGCTGCCAATGATCCTCAAAGTAAACACAATATGAAGCATCATTGTCATCACTACTGGCATGCCCCACAACTCCAGCACCCTAGCGCAATACAAAGCACCGTCTTTGAAAGAAGGAGGATGAAACTTCAAAGGCCAAACCACAAGAAGGCGCCACCCATCATTCGGGTACTGAAGGGGTGCAGCAGCCATTGAGCCCTTCAAAATGCTGCTTCTACGCCAAAGCAAACTGCTTCACCGCTTTACCTGAACCCTTGGAACATCAGGACATGTGCTGCTAGGCTGACATATTTAGACAACGACCGAAGCGAGAGCCTATTGCAGCCTACATTATTCTAAGCAAGCGCTATCGCTCAGCATCGTTTCTAGAAGCAGTCAGGACCACACCTTTGGCTTGTGGAGTTGTGCGGTTTCTGATCTGTCTGTACTTCGATGAGTGGGACTGAGGTAGGAGCATCACCGACAACCAGTCTCTAAATGCCGAACAGTTGCAGTATATGCGATTTGCACTCTGCGTGTTTCTTTTCAACGGTGGTCAAAAAGAACCCTTCAACACTACTGAAATGCCCCGTACGCATGAAGCCTCCTTTTCCGAAGATTGTGGAGACACAAATTAAGGCACCTCTCAACACCAGCACCCACAGCCGGTGTCTCTCTCTCTCTCTCTCTTTCTTTCACTCACAGGTACAACATCGAAAGAAACCAATTTGGAAACAAGTGACGCAACATTGCCTCGTCTCTGTTTCGGGCAGCCAAAGTCAGTGCTGTCGCGCCAGAATCAGCCTTTGCGTCGGCTCTGGCATTCGCAGCAATAAGCTGCCTTGCCGAGGCTGAAGTGCAGTTGGAGAGGAATAGTGGGATAACACAAGAAATGACAGAAACAAACATACAGGATTAGATAGGAATTGATAATACACAAATCCCCCACTGCTTAGGGGGTGTGTGGAGGAGGGGGGTCAATTTCTTATTTTAGATGGCTTACACCCTCTAAAAAGTAAGTTTTTTTGCACGCCGATGTCCCCGATCGAGAGCCGCCAAATGAGGAACAAAACATGTCAGTCAACGTCGGACAATGGAACGAAACAAAATCAATAATATCTACTACAGTCACAACCATCACATGGGTTGGCCTGGATTGACCTTTAGAAACATAGAAACATCATCCCATCAGATTCACTTCAGGCTATCCAAAGTATACCAGCCCACGCGTGCTTGTCAGAATTGACTGCTCTGCGGCTCTCTGCTCTTTTTTTGCGGTGCCACTACCCCTTAGGCAGCGTGTGTGCCACAATCACATTGATTGGTCTGGCGAAGGAAGGGTGCGGGTCCCGCGCAACGGAAGGGTGCGGAACCTGCACAAAGGAAAAGTGCGGAGCCCGCGCAAGGGAAGAGCGCGGAACCCGCGCAAGGGATGGGTGCGGAGCCCGCACAAAGGAAAAGCGCGGAGCCCGCGCAAGGGATGGGTGCGGAGCCCGGAAAAAAGAAAAGCGCGGAACCCGCACAAGGGAAGAGCGCGGAACCTGCGCAAGGGATGGGCACGGCAAGGGAAAAAAGGAAGGAAGGACGGACGGAAGGAGGGAAGGAGGGAAGGGGTGGAATCTGCACAAGGGAATGGCGCGGAGCCCGCGCAAGGGAAGGCGCGGCAAGGGCAGGAAGGAACGAAGGAGGGAAGGAGGCAACAATTAGATTCTACTATGAAGTGTAAGCCCCCCCAGCCCAGCAATTAGATTCTCCTATGGAAAAAAATCTGCCTTGACTAAATCCTCCAGATTTAGTCGAGGCGGCGAGGCGGGCTGAAAAATCTAATTGTCAGGGGGCTTTACTAAAGAATCTAATTGTCGGGAGGTTTTCTATATAATCATGATGACCGAAGTCACGGTGCTGGAGTGCGATGTGGCACAATGAATGCACGGATTCATATCTGCATTTGGAAATGCATATTCTATTGCCTATTGTCATTGTTAAGCCTGCTCTAGCAAGTTGTGATCTGAATTTCTTAGCTTGCAAGTCGTGGTGCGCTTCCCTTGTCAACTATAAGGATTCACCTAGCAGCGGAATCACATGCAGCCACAAACGATCGGGCGACGTCATCCCAAATCAACCAAAACCTTGAAAACACCAAGGACAAAATCAAACTGGAAATGAAATTTCTAAAGGTTACCCCCCTCCCCCGATTTCTAAAACAAGGGGAGGGGGATATACACAAGAAACTAGCTGGCCCAAGTCCCACACACATATATTTCTAGAGAGGCCAATGGAATCTACCCAAATCGGGTCTTGGCAAGTGCGCAATCTACTTCCAAAAAAGAGCATACAACTCAACATGTTTCAAACACACATTAAGACCTTGAATGTCAGGCACCAGGTTCAAGTTTGCTGGGTCTTTCTCACTACCAACTTGCAACAATGAAATTCTCTAAACCAGGTCACAAGCTTAAAGGTGGGGGCATGTGGAGCTAAATGCTGCTTTCAGCTACCTTGCAACATCTGTGTGACCTTCTTGGGCTGCAAACATCAAAGCCTGGCCATTGTCACTTCGGCCCAGGTTCACATCTGCCTTCATCTCCTTAGATGACAAATCATGGCACCAACGAATGAAGGGAATATTTTGACCTCACCTAAGGGTCGGGACTTTAATCGGGAATTTTTATTTGCTTTATTGTTACTTTTTTGATTGTTGGTGGTCTGTGACTGTGTGGTTCTCAATGGGAAAGGCATTACAAGCAATTATTTTGTCTAGAAGAGTCATCAAAAGCAAAGAAAGCAATAATTAGAAACTCATCAAAAGAGAGATTTCAATGTAAAGGTCAAAAAAAGCGGTTTTGCCAGAAAAGTTATCAAAAGTAGCGATTGTAATGGGTAAAAATGAGAGATTGTGGCTAGTCAAGAAAAAGAGCGCCAGGGAATGCGGGGGAGGGCACAGCGCCTCCCTCGCAATGAACACAAAGTATATATAGTGCAGCGCCTCCCCCATCAATTGTCAAAAGAGAGAGTTGAATATAAAAAAGCATAAACAATAGGGACTTTACTAGACACCCCGTTGAGATTTTAATATAAATACAATAGTTAATAGATAAGTGATAAGTCATAAAAAGTAGAGATTTCGATAGAAGAGGCATCACGATAGAAATGTATTCCATTGTTTTGCTGCTGGTGCTCCTGCGTCAAGTGCTTTTTCGTATGGGCCGTTTTGCCCTAGACAGTCAGCTGAGCCCCATTCTCAAAGTGAGGGCCCTCTCTAAGGAACAGAAAGAGAGAGAGAGAGAGAGAGAGAAAAAAAAAACAAACAAACACAAGTTAATGCTCATAAAGAGCGGGAGGGGCGCTGAAATTAAAAAGAGCGGGAGGGGGTGCGCGGCAGGGCGGCGCCTGCCGCGCAATGAACACAAAGTGTAGCGCAGCGCCTCCCCCGCAATGAACACAAAGTATAGTGAGCATCCCGGCACTGAAACCAAAACCTCGAGAGTTGTGGGGGCGCGGGGGAGGGCTGGGTGAGTGTTCAGGTGAATCAGTGACTGAGAGAGAGGGGAAGAGTCAGGAAAGTGAGTGGTTAGATGAGTGAGTGAATGACTGCGTGAGCGCATGAGTGAAGAGAGAAAGGAATCAGTGCGACAAGAAAGAAAAAGAGAGAGAGAGAGAGAGACAAACGAAAAAAGCCAAAGCCAAAAGCCACAGAAGCCAAGAGCCACAACAGCCAAACCCACACAGAAGCCAAAGCCACAAAACCCACACAGAAGCCCAAAGCCACAAAAGCCAGGCAACCCAAAAGCCACAAAAGCCAGAAGCCACAAACGCCACAAAAGCCACCTAACCACTAAAAAAAACATACCACAAAAAAAACACCATTAAATTCCCCCTCCCCCGGCAAGGGCCTGAGATAGGACGCTGATGATCTTTGATCGCTTTGTGATACTATTTATGGTCTGGACAAATATGAAAGGACAAGAATATACAGAAATGAAAATTGCTTACGGCTTCGATCCAACATAGTTGAAGGAACACCTGCAGGAATCCTATCATATCATCAAAACGGCCAACTTGGGCTTCCAGTTCCAGCTCCAATTTTGTGCATGCAAGACACTAGCAGCTTATAAACCACATCGCTGTGTCCCGCCTTGGCAGTGCCGTGCCCAAAAAAACACTTCAACAAATTTTGGATTGCTGCCTGGTTGTGCAACTTGCTACCTGGCTTGTAGAGGTAGAGGATGATACGTGGTTGTATAATGGGCAGCCGAAGACACACTTAAGTACAACCTAGCTTCTGAAACACCAACTTTGACACATTGCGCACAATCAGTTGGTTCTATTCTCATCAATTCGCATCCTTGCCACTAGCTTGCTACTGCTAGCTAGTTTGCCTACCACCTCTTTTCCCTCAAGAAAAAACATGTTTCAACAACCCTTTTCCCAACCTGTGAGGCCAGGATCAGCGGAGTGGCCCCATCACTCCGGGCACCGTTCACAGCGGCACTGGCTGCCAGAAGCAGCTCAACCATGTCCTGGGAAGCTAATGGCATCTAAAGGCCAATTTCACAAATGTGGCAAATGACGACTCATCAAACGGTGTGGAATCTTAGGTCTTGGACTCAATTACCCACTGCTGGCAAAAGCGCTACTGGGCAAAATACCAAAGGTCTGGGTATATTTTAGCGCTACCACCCAATTGCACTGCAGTTGGCTGCAGCTGACCTTTCTACTCCAAGCTACTTGATTTGGCCTTCAAAGACACTAAAAACTCCCATCTTACAAATAGATTGAACGCGTATCAGGCGTATCAATTGGCAAGAAGTTGTTCTTACCCTGCTTGCTCGCAGTGTGTTTCATGCCTTTCAGCTCCTCTTAACTTTTTAGCTCTGAAGGTGTTTCCGCCACGGTCTTGTGTCTTCGCAAGGGGCTTGATGTTGCTGTTCAGCCTTGACGATTTCTTCGCACATCTTGGCAGCAAGTCGCCTACGTCTGCAGGTCTAGCTAGTGGCATTGCGTTTTAGCCATGTCCAGCAATGTCAATTGTCAATTCTTCCCAGGTCCCAAGTCAATGTAACAGTGCTGCTGTGATGTTGGACCGCGTTGGACCCAGAGTGCACAACAAAGCCAGGACAATGATTAGCAATCCATCACCCGAACAACCAATTTGCATCAATCTGCCTTCTCTAGTTCAACACAAAACGATCAAATGATCCGCATCGTGCCAAGACTCTATATGACCTTGCTGCGACGCTTGAAGCAAAGCAGAGGAGTTCATGCCCTGCTCATTTTTGTAGTTAACCACAGAGTTTGCTCGCACCAGTTCCTTCGCAACTTTGGCGAATCCTGCGATCAAACGTTTTCACTCAATACCACCAGATTCGATGTACGATGCACGACAGGTACTGAGCACCCTACCAAAGAAACACATTGTCCCCTTAGTCTTTGCACATCCTTCCAGTACAGTACAGGACAGTACCTGCAGCTTTCATAACTGTACCATTGCCTTCTGTCTCAGCAATCCTCGCTGTACATTGTGTTTTGATGCATTCCAATGGAGAGTCGTTCAAAGACCGTTGGCGTTGCTGGTGCCCCACGACCAAGGAACCTAGTTGAGCTGCAACGAGGAGCGGGCTGGCACCATTCTTTGCTACCTTAATCAGAAACATCAAGTCAGTGCAGCTCAACCACTCAAAAAAGACAATTTGACCATGATGGTCGTCCCTATCACCTCGCCAGTGTGATCAAGTAACTAGAAAGAAAACACATTTTTCACACAAAGACGACGAACCGCGCAACCCCAATAGCCAAAGTTCTCTGCGTGCTGGAGAACACCTGCAATCAGTTCATAACAGTTTATATACTAATACAACAAGGCCTTGGCATCCCTTGGTGTGCCCATACTTGGGCTTTTCTGACGATCCAAGCCGGGCTAGCAAAATCTGAATGTGGTCGGTCCGCAAAGCCTTTCTGTTGCGGAGTCTGAGTTCCAGCCCAGCTGAGAGGCATGATTTGGGTCTGCGCGTTTCGCCAAAAGAAGTGCAACCATGGACTGATGACCCTCCTGGCAGGACCAATATGACAAGACAGCAAAAGCTGACAACAGCTGCCCATCGTTGGTGCGAGCCCAAAAAGAGATTAAACAACAAGAGATTGCCAGCCTCAAACAAACTAAACTCTGTCTCGCAATGTGCCTTTTTTCCTTGCAAACGTTTGTTGATCTGGGTTCGTCTCAGAATTGAGGTCAGCCATCACACATGTTCTTTCTTGAACTCTCCATATTGAACTCACACTGATCTTTGGATGCAGTCCTGGACAGCTGCAAAAAGAGGTGTTGAATCCATAACTCCGACCTAAGCTGAAAAGTTGCTAAACACACTCAGTCAGAAAGGTAAACAATGTTTCTTATAAATTATTCACTGTTCGGGTAGCCTCAAGAAAGGGTCGCGACGTTGACCCTATAAGGTCACATTGCTGGTGGCCACCTCTGGGGCCAAAGTGGGGTTGAGATGTTTGAGACGATACAATAGCTTCTTGTTACTACTAGTAAGGCACTTGTTACTAGTAGCGATGCACTTGTTCCTAGTAGCTTCTTGTTACTACTAGCGATGCACCTGTTACTAGTAGCGATGCACTTATTGTGGAAAGAATGTTTGAGAAGGATGTTTCACGAACCTTATACACCTTGTAGTTGCAGCGCTGCTGTGATTGTGGTGGTTGATAGGAAGCATTTAATTAGTGCATCATGTGGCGACCGCTGGAGCATTGTTAAGGGTTACGACTTGAAACTGAAGTCAGCCTACTCCATTTCCGTGGTTTGCCCTCCTTTTTGCTTGGTGCTCTTTGCTTCATTGGGTGCGCCTGGTGGCTGCAAAGCGGGGGTTCCCCGACAAGAACTGAACAGGCGTTTCAACACGGGGACTGACTAGGTTTGAGGCAAAAGTGTGAGTGCATTCACGCATTCAACCAAATGTTTAAGGAACGTTGTCTTCTGAACAGCACGTGTCAAGATACGTAATTATGCTGTACCTACGAAGGTTGAACTTTGGCTGTTATCGTCTCCCCAGTCAAGGCCCGGTTTCATGATGTTTGAAGAACTGTTGTTTACACAGAAATTGTGGTTCCTTTCCAGTCTAATCCGACCATTGCATTTGGCCCCTGCCACACCGTCGAGTAAAGTAGGATGGGGTGTATGCAACTCATCAATTCTGCTCTGAGTGTACTAGAACAATCCCTGCTCAGCAGTTGCTCCACTGGTGCATCGAAATAAGAACGGTGTACTCAGTGCAGTGTTTGACTTGACTGCTTGTTGAACACAAAGCAAGCATGTGAAATGACATCGGTAAATGCCCATAGTCAGTCCATCTGACCTGTAGTTGGTTCCCAAAACACCAGCCTGAATTCACACAAGGCAAGGCACATGATTGACATTGGCCCCAGCCTGCAAGCCAAATTCTGTCTTCACAACTTGAGAACCCTTTTAGCTTATCTTGTTAAAATGACTTCATTCGGGGTGTTATACAAATTCTGGACAAAACGTTGGCACTCTGTAGTGCTGGGGTCGATCCTCTACACATGTTCGCAGTAACAACATATATATATATATATTTTTTGTATATACATATACCTGAGAAGGAAGGGGACGAAAACCAGCCGCCATAAGAAAGATCAATATGGTCATGGGGGGTGAGTGCGAGATCCCTGAATGCTTCCCACCCCTTTTCCTATCACATCCTCCCCCGCTATGCCTATCCTGCACATGAACTCCCACTCCATTGGGGCGCCCTTTTGCGTTTGGTCAACAGGCCTCTGTTTCCCTGCCCTCAACGGGCCGCATCATTACATGAACTCGTACCCATATCAGGGCCCTTTTGCGTATAGTTAGGGGGCATCTTCATCGTAAAAAAAAAAGCCCCCCCAGAAATTCAAGGATTTCTTGCAAACAGTCTTTGCCAACCACGCCCTCCTCCGCTACGCATGTCTTCCATATGAACTCCCACTCCTATGCAGTCCCCTTTTGCGTGTGGTTGACAGGCATCTTCACTACTTCAAAGCGGCACCCCCAAGATTTCTTGCAAGCCCTCTTTTCCCTCCGCTATGCCTGTCTTCCACCTTCCCCACAGCATTCTGTTCCCTCTCCACCCCTGGTCGAACACTATTTAAAGACGCGCATCTCCCTTTCCTGGAAGAGCTCCAACCACTTTTTCGCGTCCCGTTACCCCCTCTTCCCTATCATCGACATCAACTCTCACCCCTGGTCGAAGACGCTTTAGATTGCTTCCTGATCTCATTATGATGCTAATGATGCACTACTGGCCAAGTACATCACCTGCATCACAACACACCAGAAACCACTCCCAAACTCCAAGTTGTTTTCTTCGCTCTCCCCCACCAGGCTCTGGGTTCGCCCTCCGAAATTTGGCGCTGTGCAACCCCCCCCCCACCCCCTATACTGACTTCGTTTGCCCAACCCAACTCCAGCCTAGCCTATAGGCTTTCGTGAAATTTCTCCATATCTACATACTTGATCATGCCATGCGATGTAGGTGTACAATATAGTATATAGAATCACACATGCACGCTTATATATATATAACATTATATAATGGATTCAATGACGTCAGACTGTCAAACCATCTCAGAATGCAAGTCTCCTGTTTTGGTGGGGCAAATCAATGACATATACAGTATTACATTGCCATTGCTTCTCTAGTAGAATCTGATCTCACAGTAGCAAGCCCCTCTTACTATACTGTTCATAAACAGTTTCCTCAAGCGACACACTTCCTCAAAGATCTTTCCTTTTTCCCAAGCGTTCCATTCCTTCGCTTTCGATTCTCGCCTGTTCCTCTTCCTGCTTCGTTTCGTCGCTTCTCTTCTTGCTTTGAAACATCTGGAATTCTAACTTGGACTTTGCAAACAAACATCAATTAGTTTTCCTATTTAATCCTTTACATGGAGATCAAACCAAACTCACACGAAGCCTCTCAAACTGACCTTCTCCAGCCCCGCAATACAATAACATACAATAACCATCAATAACCACAATCCTCTCGAATGTTCCGATATTGGGTCCCCTTCCATTCTTTTCTGAGAAACTCCAAAGCGGAATTTATGATGAGTAACGGCTCTTTCCTCTTTTTGAGAGACTGTCCTGAGATTCGCATGTTGTCTAATCTTAAGCCCTCAAAGCTTTGCACAAATGCCCTCACACCAGCTATGGAAGAAAACCTGGGAGAACCGAGTGCCTGGCCTTGACGGCCCTGAAAACGCTTAAGAATCATATTAAAGGACCCACAGGGCTTCAGCTCTGTTGTCTGTTGGCTGAACAATGATCAAATCAAGGGCGGCTTTCCGTTGGATATTGCATAAACATGCATAAACAAAGTCAAGAGATGATTTCATCATCATTTCAGCGCAGCAAACTCAGCGCCAAACCCAAGCCTCAAGGAGCACATTAGCTGCTGCTAGTTGATTGCCTTCTACAGCTGCAACTAGGGCAGTGGCACCCGCCTAGCAGCACAGCTTCGACTTCCACAACATTGCACAGCAAATCGATGTACGATCGGCACACGTCGTCATGTCAATCCGTTTCATCAAATTTCCCTGTTCTTGCTGTAAACCTTTCCCCTAGAAGAAGGTTTCAACAATTGTGAACTTATGATCGTGTTGAGGCTTGGAAGGATGCACGGCAAGCCACCCACTGCCCTTGTGCCACTGGCAATTGCTCTGCAAGCCTTCACAAAGCTACATTAATGACAATTGATACCAGGTGTTCTGTCGAAAGCTTGGAGACTCTCTCCAAGTAGGACCTGGTTCACAGAGTCCACTTGACATCTTGCTCGAACCAACCTCGGCTGACGACCAGGTGGATTCAACATGAACAGTATCATATTTATACATATTTAATCATATTTATACGATTCTATATGATTCTATATGTGTAATACATTGCAATATGATTCAATCCTCTTTGGTTTACCTGTACCTCCAAAAACTCAAGTCACTTGCTGCTCTTGAGCCTGCGAACAGAAACGTTGGGCCACTCATGCACCAAGCAACTGTGAGAGCACATCGCAGTGTCCCAAGTGTGAAGCTGCGATGATAGCACTCACACCATTCCTAGCAAACACAACCGATTAGCCTATACTGGCTTCGACCATCGACTTGTACTGTCGTCAACCGTCGACTTTTCTGACAAGTGGTACTTTACACATGCTTCACTCCAACGTTATGCAGCAAGCCAATGTTGTGTTTGATGCTGCACCGGCACCTGACGGGTAAAAGCAACGACTCGCACACAAACATAGAAATTGATTGATGCAAAAGCCACGCAAGATTCGAATTGGTGGCGTCCACATCAGCATCCGCTGCCAAAAGCACCTCCATAACCAGTGGGTCTCCACGGATAGCAGCCGCAACTGTGGCCTAGTTAGTTCAAACAGAACAACAAACAAACTCAGGCTTCTTTGGCCAGTTTGACGCCAATAGTTGTTGTTGGCCGGTGCAGCTTGTGCAGCAGCAGTAGCAGCAGCTTTTTCAAGAGCACCAAGCATTCGACACAAATATCACATCTATCAACAATCATTTAATCAACTGCAATGCCACTCACCGTTGACCAACTAAAGAAAGGTCAAAAAGTAGCTGATAGCTTGAAAGAACGAGCAAAACATATAACTTTAAATATGTGCCAACGTCCAGCCTGCAAGGACCAGGTTGTTTTTCTTGTATTCTTGCGACCATGAACATGAATGCGTAGCGAACAGCATTCTGATCTTTGGGAAACCAAGTATCAAAATGGTTAGCCATGGGTGCTTCACTTCACCAATTGTAAATGATGCTGTCAAGAAACAATCTGGCCAGTGTCATCTGGAGCGTTTACGTCTGCTCCTCAGTGACTTAAACATGATCTGACGCAATGGTGCTGAACTCGGCGTTTGACGAAAGTGACAGCTGAGATGATCTGAGGAATCTTCAAAGGCCCACTTCACGGGCCCATCCAAACTGGAACCTTAACAGCCGAAACACAAATTTAATTCCACTGAGCACACCTCAAACCCGCTTATTTTGACAAGCTGCCCGCCGCTAGGAGCTCTTGGAGTGAGTTAACCTGGAGAGTTTTCTCCCGCAAAACAAAACACTGTGGGGATTTAGCTTTGAGAAAATGGCTACACCATGTCGTACAACGGCCTGTTTTAGTGGTTATACAATCTATATATATATATATCTCCCGACGGGTTCACTTTAGACAATGGGACGTTTGTGCAAATCGCCACGAATTTTAAAACAATTTTTTTGGGGGTTGACGATTATTGTGGGGCGGGGCTCCAGATAGTGTCCTTCCCGTCGGCCATCCCATTTTAATCACATGACTAATCGATTTCAATGTTGTGACATTGATGATAATGTTCACGAACCCTCCAAGATACGTATGCCTTGCTCCTGTGCAAGCGTTTGAATACTGTAGTTGATGTGTACAGATCTGATGTGCAAACATTGGAAATCAACAGGATTGGTTCTGCACCCTGTAGTATGAACACACCAGGAAGTGGTTAGCCGCTGGTAGGATCTAGGTCCTAGGTGAATGCTGTTGCAGGCACAGGGACGCGCGCAATGTGAAAGCCAAGAAGGAAAAATATACAATAATACATTATATATATATAAATGCAGGCGGGCTTGCTTAAGACCCCAATGCATTTGGTTGGTTTCCAAAATGTCTTTTCCCAAAATGGTGCACTCATCGCAATTCCATGGGGGCCCGCTTCTAAATCTCCTTTAAACTTCAACCACAGTCAAACCACAGGGATGTTAAACATGAAGGCGTGTGAACTGCAAAAACTGTGAGAGGTGTCTAGCGCGGACTGCTGAGATGCTGGAGCTGCTGCTGCTGCTGGACTCCTGCAGTTGTTTCCACTTTTTGTTCTCAGAAATCTTCAGAACGACATAATTAGGCAGGACGTAAGAGCTGACTCAAAAGATTTGGATGTTGGATGGGCAACTGGTCAAGAAATGGACCGTCGTCTAGCGCGGATCTAGCGCCAGCCTAGCGCAAAAATCTCCGTCGATTTCTTTATCCTGTCAGATTCTTATTTTTCCTGCTTGCTTGTCGTCTTCTTGTTGTGCATTCTTCTCCTTCTTCTTCTTCTTGGCTTTTCTTTTTTTGTTGTCTTGCTTCTTCTGTTTCCTGCTCTCTGCTTGTTTCTTATTTTTCCTGCTTGCTATCCTGTTATGAAGAAACCTAGCGCCAACCTAGCGCTGCCTTGCTGTATCACCATATTTTGGTGGGGGCCCGCTTCTAAACGAAAACTTGAGGCCAGGGGGAGAGGTCGAAAGCTAGCCGAATCGCACCGGATGTACTAGTTACATAGTCGGCAAAGCATGTAGGGATTACATGTTTTGGGAGGAAGGTTGCTATGTACATACTTTGCGCTAAAGAATGTAAATGTGACATCGCTGACTGGGAAGGGTACATTGGAACAACCCGGGTGCACTCGCTGGCAGGCACGAAGATGCGTGATCGGCAAATCTGGGGGTAAATTTACCCTCCGCTTTTGTATGCCTTGAGTCGGAAAGATGCGTAAGCATTTCTGACATCATACGGACTGTACATACACTAGGGCGTCCGTAGTGTAGGAGAAGCACGGGTAAAAGGTATATGGAATAGAGTGTCTTGAGGAAATAGCCGGTGTATGGTTATTGCAAATCTGGGGGGTAAATTTACCCCCCGCTTATGTATGCCTTGTGCTGGAAAGAGGGGTAGGCATTTCTGGCATCACAAGGACTGTGCATACACTAGGGCGTCCGTAGTGTAGGATA
>CAXAMN010021308.1:0-55920 GCA_963970005.1 Durusdinium trenchii
AGTGTTATTTGCAAGCACGCCGGACGTGAGTAAGGATATCGTGGGGGGCTGGAAGAGGGTGAGGGGAAATTGAGGGAAACATTGGTTCGAATGCTCAGAGACTGTCCATGCGAGGAGTTTGCTACCAAGCTCCAGGCGAGGAAGTATGATTACCTTTTGGACGCAGTTTGGCTCAGGGATGCAGACTTCATTGAATCGGAGAATCCAATTTTTCAGAGCGTGCTGGATCAGGAGGCATATGAGCTAGGGGGGGGCCTTAGGTCTGTAGTAGGTATAGAGAAACCAAGATGAAGACTTCATGGGCAGCTATCAGGAATTGGACACTTGATCTGAGGTTCAAGTGGTGTGGCGGTTGATCAAAGCAGCAATCCGGGAGCATGGGTCACGTGGGGACAAGGTCTTGCCGTTCCTTCTGAAATTCAGGGACATTGTCGAGCGCTTGGGGCACCACCTGATGATTGAACGCATGGTGGCAATCTCGGAGGCTGGACTGTGGGGTGCCGAGGTCCATGTATGACGCAGCGTGACTGCAAACAGGTGTTAGTCACAGAGCAGTTGTGCGTTGTGCCAGGTGTGCGTTGGCTTGGCCTCGAAGCAGGGAGGGGATGTCGGAGAGGCTGTTCCTGAGTGGGATTGGCGAGTGCGAAAACTTGACATCCGGGGCGCCATTAATGTCTACTTCAGCTTGCTCATGGCGGAGCGCTATGTAGTCAACGTGGGTGAGGTCGACACGAAGAAAAGCAATGTATGCCCCAAGTGCTTTGGACAAGAAGAGAAGCCATGTATGCCTCCAACTGCTTAGTCCTAAAATGAAGTTGAGGGTTGTGTAAAAGAGTGAGAGGAAACTGGGCCAAAGGGATCGCCAACCGAGGTGCAAGAATGCTGGTGGCGCTGCAGGAGGGCCAGTCTTGATTCCAGGGGCGGTGGCGGATGTCGGTGACGTGTGCGCCGCAAAGATCAGCGCTGCGGCTACTTTGGTCTGGGCGGCGGTGGTTGTAAACTACCAGCCTGTCACTTGGCAACAACTGACTCAGCGCATGCGGGGTGCGGAAAACAAAGCTCTTCTGCTTCAAGCCCTGGAGATGTTGTGTCTGCAGGGTGCAGTGCAGGAAGTTGAGCGGGAGATCAAAACAGAGCGGGTGACAGGAGTCAATGAAGCAGTCAAGCGTCGACGACTGCATGGCAGCCAGGAGCCGAAGAGCAAAATGAAGGTAGAGTTGCAGATGTCCACAGACATGGCTTCGCCAGTGGGCTTGGTCACACGCGGCGGGCAGGAAGCTTTCCCGAAATTCAAGCTCCAGTGCTTGGCTGCGTGGCCTGTGAACCCAGTGCTCGATGCGGTGAAGGCGGAGCACAAGAGGCGTGACTTGAGGCGGGAGAAGTCTGTGAGATCTGCTGTTTGACCGACTCCTGGTCCTTTGAGAATGGCATGTGGGTATGAAAGCAGCCTTGCAGAGAAAGACGGTCGAAAAAGTTTGACTGGAGCTTGCTTGAAAGCATGATTGATGTGGTGATTTTGCAGTGCAAAAGTTCCATAGATGGCCATACCATTGTGATGTTTAGGCTTCAGACTGGATGGACTGGGAGCATGATTGATGTGGTGATTTTGCATTGCAAAAGTTCCGCGGGGCCATACCATTGTGATGTTTAGGCTTAAGACTGGATGGACTGGGAGATGCCAATTTCCTGTGTTCAATCAAAGCTGCACGTTTCCAGCGCATTCTGTTCTGAGACTTTTTCTGTGCGGACGCGCGATGCAGTTGGCCGGCGCGCGGCGGGGGCGGGTACCGCCGCGCCGGGTCAACGCCGTCCATGCCTGAAAGAGAGGGAGGGACAGAGTGGGCTTAGTTTGGCAAGATTGGGGTCTCAATCCACCTCGCCTTTGCAGGCGCAGGCGCTGGCAGGTGATGAAAGAGCAGGCCCCGAGGCTCGCAGTGAGGGGGAAACATCATATCGTAGGACGTTGCAGTCAAGAAAGCGTAGAGGCCAAAGTGAGGCATGCCGTGGACAAAGACGGCAACCCTGCAATCGTGCCAGGTGCCTCAACAGCTCGGAGATGAGGCGTGGTTGCATTGAATAGGGTTGTGTGTGAAAACTAGAGCCAGCGCCGGGTGTGGAAGGAGCTGAGGCAGGGTGACCAGAAAAACAGGGTTGGAGGAGGTGGATTCGAGAAACCGATGCCACAGCAACAAAGGCATTGAATTCAGAACTAATAAGTGTGAATTCAATCGAGGGAGCTTTGAGAGCACCGTAGTGTGTCATGTGTGCAGGTGAAGACATCTGTTGCAGCGCTATGGGTGCTGGGCGCCAGGGCTGCGGAGGTTGTCGCTCAAAGATGGGAGGACTGTGGCCTGCAGAAGGTTCCTTGCGGCTATAGATGCACTTGTGGCGCAGCTCACAAAGAAGCCGCAGACTGTGCCACTTGCTGGCTCCGGCATGCTAGAGCTACTTTGCACACTGCGGTGAAAGACATGATGCCTCCGTCATCTCTACCCGATGCCGGCGGCCAATGGCTTATGGAGGGGCAAGCGTGCCCAGCTTGTGGCAATACGGCCGGCGGTTGGGTTTGTGCGGGAGGTGATGGGCATGTGGCCTCATGCGAAGAAGCTTGTTTCTTTCAGGGCGTGTGGGGCAGATTGCGCGTGGATCCTGGTGGCTATTTGTCTGCAGATCGCTGCCACCATTGTGTGCACTGGGATGGAGCAGTGAAAATCAAGGCGCCTGATGCCGGTGTGGCAAGTGTGCGATCACATTTGAATGGGCATCGACTGGCCTCAATGCACTACATGAAACGAATGTCCAAATTCATCGATGGGACCCGTTGTTGTCGAGAAGCAACATTCCAAGGTCAGATGATGGCGAGACCGGGTCCTCAACCAGGACCGTTCCAAGCTCGTATTCGGGCATTCCAACGTGTGGGGCACCGCTTGCCGACGGGTGACTTGATGCAGCACATGGTGCAGACTTGTGACGAGCGCCTGGCCGTGGCTGTGCAACGCGACGGGCTCATCCGACGCGGGTCAGTTTTGTTTCGTTCCCTGCAAGAAGACGGCTACGCGGTCCTCCAAATTTCTGGTGGTGCTTTTCTGACTTGCAAAGTGGAGAGGAACTCGGAGTGCGCAAGACACCCAAACCAGGTGTGCTTCAATATCTGCCACTACCAGCAGCAATGGAAAACTCTGGGGGAGGTCCGCGGCTCCAGCATCATTTGCCTCGCGCCGCGCTTTGGTTGGCGGCATGATTTTACGTTGCCGCTGTCCAAGGTCTGCTGGCGAGTGTCCGACATGGTGGCGTCTGTGGATCAGCTGCTCTCGGGGTCCAAAGCCAAACAGGAAGCGTCCGAGGCCAAGGTGGCAGCACGGTGCGCGAAGCTGCTCGAAATGTGCCGCGCGGACATGGCCTTGGACTGCAAGGACTTTCAGGCCTTGAGGTGCCTTGGCACTTTGAAATAGCTCGGTTGTATTTTTGCACAACAGGAGTGGAAATACTTTCTTGTAACATTTTGGCAGAGAGACAGTCGTTGAGGGACAGCCGCACGTCCCAGGCAATTGTTTCCTGTACGAGTCCTTTGGCATCAAGATGGGCATGGACAACTGCTGCCGCTGCAGGCTTGCCTTTGTGCGGCATGTGGGCGTGGTGTGCAGGCAGATGGCGTCCGCACGCCCGTCGCCTTGGGCTTGGCACTGGACAAGCTCTTCCACGCAGTAGTGCCCAAAGTCCAATGCACAGCTTGCGGCGTCCGGAGGCTGGACATTACCTCCGCTGGCAGCAGGTTGCAATGCCCACCGGACGGGCTGCGGGTGCAGGTCGATGTGTTGCAGCGGCGGGTGGTCGACATGTCGTTGACGGACTGGTTGCGCCGCGTGTACCGCAAGCACTGGAACCAGTCGGCCCTGCAAGCAACCTATGTAGATCTCATTGGGTCCGCCTTACCGTACACGACAGCCGCCGTGAATGACAATTTGAGAAAGATTGTGTTTCTCTACCTGAAAGGGGGGCATCCCGAGCGCTCGGCACTTAGCCAACATCGTGCTCCTCTCTTTTCAGACACATGAACTCCCACGGCTGGAGGAAGAGGTGAGGTGGGTCTGCGCCCGCTTTGGGGCAGTCATTGCCGTGGACGGCTCCTCGGCCCCTCTGCAAGAGGCCAGGCAATACCGACGCAAACAAGACCGTGATCACCGGCGCGGCGATCCCGGAGCAGCGCTGCGTGCCCTGGGACTATTTGACATTCCCTTGTGTCCGACAGTGTTTGTGAGGTCTGAAGGGAGAGCTGCGGTGGCAGAGCTCGTGGCATTTTTGGTGGCCCAAGCCACGATGGTGGACGCCGAAGCGCTGCCACTTGGGTGGGTCCAAGATAACACAGAGTCCATGTGGGCAACCATGGTGCATGTCGCCCAGAAGCTGTTGCATGCCCACCCTACCGCTATGCAGGTTGACTACTTGGAGAAGCGAGTCTCTGGTTTTTTTGTCGGGATCGATCCGAAACACGTCGAGTGGAGGCTGCAAGAAGCATTGGACGCCAGATCGGCAGATTTCTTGCAAGCGGCGTGGGCTTTGCGCACTTTGTTTTCGAAGCTCTTCAATCTCCCGGCTGAAGAAGGGCAGTGGAGAGCAGAAGGAGGGTGCCAAGCTCAGGATCGTGACTCACCCGAGCGGGATGGGCGGGCGCTGTTCCAAGATTGGCTCCAAAATAGCAAAGTGGGCCAGTCTGGCCACGCCGGCAAGGTGGTCTTCGAGGCCTTCCTGCAGGCAGCGCGAGGAGATGCGGCTGCGCTGCACTTCTTTCGACCGGACGGGACCTGCCCGCCTCGCGCTGTTGTGTCGAATTTCCTGGCTGCGATGGGCTGCAAAGCGGAACAGCAAGCATTGTGGGCGGAGGCGCGGCCAGAGAAGGTTTTCCCAGAGGACTTGGATGCTTTCACGGCTTGGTTTGCACTGCCCATGGCTCCTTGATTGCAAACTTCGCAGTTTTTCTAGAAAGTCGTCGTTGTGTGAGCGGTTCACGTTCCAATGTTGCACATGTACTGCTCCCTCGGCCAGGCTCGCAGCAGTGGCCGGAGGAGCGCGGAGCAGTATCGATTGTTCCGCCGCAAGGGCAAGCTGGCGCGCGAGGACACGGAGCGGGTGCAGGCGCAGCACATTTCCGCCCTGAAGGCGGTGTGGGCCAACACTTGTCGACTGCAATCGCGCCCCGTGGTGGTCAACGCGCTGGTGGCCGCCCGTGCAGCTCGCCTGGTGAAGACGACCGTGCGTCTGTCCATGTGTGTCGTGGGTCACATATAGTCTTAGTGCTTTTGTGACGTTGCTATGATTGCTCAACCCAAGGATCTGAAAGCGTTGGTTGTGGGTGTCTGGGGGCCTGGAGCTTTGTCACTGGGCACGACGGCGGTGGAACGCGCATGGTGGCCCGACCACGTGCGCAACATGAACCGCACGGCTAGGCGTGTCTGGAAAGTGGTGACGGTTTTGCAACATGAAGAAGAATGTAGAAAGAAGGCAGTTTGCATTGTGGCAGGTGGGCTTCGCCGGCGTGGCGGCAGTATCGCGCAGTGGTTGCGTGGAAGCACGATGTGGTCGTGGCACTGCGGAAAGCAGAGGAGCCTCTGAAGAAAGGACGCAAAGGGGGCAAGCTGGTGCAGGCACTGGATGAAACTTTGTGCATGCTGCGAGACCAGCCGCGGGAGCCACTCCGTTTGGGAAAAGGAGCTGGCATGCCTGCGAAGACAGACCAGCCACGACAGCCCGAGAACGGGGAAGTTTTCGTGGGGCATTGCCTGGAGATCAACGCGTCCTGTGAAGGCGGGACATGGAGAACGGTGTAGAAAGGTGCCAGATTGCGACGTGCTGGTTTTGCACAGGTGATGGATTGGCTCTGGATTTGGAGGAAGTTGCTGCGGAAGCAGGCGCGTCCAGCGTGACAACACATGGCCTTGATAAATTTGAATCGATGTCCGCAAGCAGTGGCCATTGCTCATTATAATCAAAGAACAGACGGGGAATACATGCGACAGTGACGTGCGCAATGTAAGATCTGAGTGTGAGGGCTATCACGCGCGCAGTGGGCTCCACTGGCAGGGGGGCAGCGCACAACTGACGCAAACTGCCCAACGAAGACCGTGTCAGCTGTGGTGAATCAATGTGGGACGCCGCATTGTGGCAGCCACGTTGCCTAATTTCGTACATTGCAGTAAAGCGCCAATGAGTGAAGCCCGCTCCAAGAATTTGTGCTCATCTGAGCTGCTAGTCTAAGTGTGTGGTTGTAGCGTCGGTTGTGTGGTGTTCGTTGTTTTCGTGGTTGCTACACGCACGCTCGTCGTGTGAACCGACACGTTTACGCGCGACATATAGACGTATATGTACCTGTATATAGAACATCATACCTTGCCGGGTGTGTGGGGTAGTAGGCGCATGGATATGCACATGAGCCGCAACTGATGAGGCCCCATGTGATTTCAAGAAAGGTTTGATACATTGACGTCTTGTTACCCCCGCTTCCCCAGTGCTATGGGAAGATGCGGCCCAGGCTCTTGAAAGGAGCGGGCCGCGGCAAAAGGACGCGACTTGGTTGGAACAAACGGAGGATGGGTTGGCAGAAACGGGTCGTGCGGTTGTAGAGATTTTGTGATGGGTTATCAAAACATCGGAAGTGACCAACCCTCCGAGCACCGTCGCCAATAATGAAGTGGCACGGCCGATGCCGGACTGATACCGGACGCGCCAGCAACCGAATCGCAGAGGTTCTTGCACCCTCCACGTCCAAGACGCTGGCCATGAGGCGCTGCCGCTCGTGGATCCTTTGAACCGGACGTGTGGAGAATGGGCAATTGCGGGGACCCCTCGAAGAGTTGTCACTTTCGAACGGTTTCATGTGTAGTTCTCTCGATTGTCCATGTCAAGTCCTTTCCAAAGCACCTGTTTCACAGAATCGTGTTTGGGATTGTTTGGGCTATATGCACATGCTTTCAGAGGAGTAGGGGCGCCCGTCACGTGTTTGACGATCCACCTTGTCTGGAGTTTCAAGCTCTGAGCAGCGAGTGCCATGCTCAGGTGGCATGGGACAAAGGTGAAGCTGTGCTTGACAAAGTGGTTTGGCTCCTGGGCTTTGGAGTTTGGCCGTGCTGCAAGGTCAGCGTTTCTTCTTCTTTGCGCTCTCGTCGACAGGGTTTGTAGGTTCTGTTTTGAAGCAGCTGGACATTTGTGGCGGTGGCACTTTCCGTGAGATTAGTTCTGTGTATATATAATTGTTGCCAACACTGGTCAGCTGAAGCCCCTGTCAGCCCCCATTCACTCCACGCTTTTCGGGAATTCTGAAAAATAGGTTTTGGTTTGGGGCTGTGCTATGCCATATGTACACCAGGATGATTTCTGGGAGCTTGCATTGTTTTGCAAGTCGTATCGTCGAACACATGCTTTGAGCTGGATCCTCCCGTTCAGCTTGGGCGGCCGGTGTGGCCAAGGTTGAATCCGGACACCAAGAAGCTGGGCATTGGTTGCGTGGATGGCGCGCGGTGAGATTAGACCATTTTCCTTGCAGTGGCAGACTCCTTGCCGTGTGCAGTTGCTATAAACAGTACCAGCGACTTGAAGTCTATTTCTATATGAGGATGTAACACTAGTACCACCGAAAGAGCTGTCAAGACATATGTGACACTAGTCTTTGAGTGGTGGTGCGCATGCAAGCCTGTCACCGAACAGCTGTACTTTGGAGCCTGTGACGAGCCTGTTACCACAGTCGCGACAAAACAATGGGACCGCAGTCGCCCAGCTGTTCGGAGGGACCTCCAAGGCGGTATAGGGGAAACGTCTGGAGCAAGGGATTGGTGACGTGGCACAATAGGAGCAGGGTCTGGGTCTCGACAAAGGAGGGGGGGGGGTGGTCGCCCTACCCCCCCTTGGTCGGACAGGGGGGGGGGGGGGGGGGGCACCCGGGCCCCCCTTGATTTGTTTCGGACGCAAAGTGAGGAACTCTCCTATTTTTGCCTCCCTAATCGGGAGGCGTGTGTGTGAAACCCTTCAAATCATAGGGCTTCCTTTGATGTTGTTTTCTTTTCTTTTTCAGCAGGGGGACTGCCTGACTCTTAACAGCGGCAGTCCAACGAAGAGGCTGTTTTGAGTCACTGATATGGATTCTGGACGCAAAATCCACGTACCTGCTGAATTGTGATGTTTACAAGCTGTCACTCTCATCTTCCATAAAGGGCTAGTGCACTCAGCAGACAAGAGCGATCGCCGTCACTTCGACCTGCCTGTCGTTTCGCTGCATCGTGGATTTGGACTTCCTGGCCTTTCAACTAATTTCAACTAAAAGTGCTCAAGCCCCCTTATATCACTGGATTTTTCAGGACAATTTTTGCCTAGGTTGCCGTGTGACAAGTGGCGTTCAATTTCCGCACGCATTTCCTAAGTGTGTGTGTGTGTGTCCACTCCTGTTTCCAAGGACACTACCTTAGCTCTTTCTAACCTACCCTAAGACTTTGTGACCGATGTACAGCAGCAGGGGGTGGTAGCAAGGCAGAGAGTCTACCGCCAACGAAGACGCTCTCTAAGCCTTGGTGATACTGGGACTGATCATCCCAGCGTACCTGCACAATTTTAGTTGACTTACCACGTTTCACCTATGTTCAAACATTCTGTTCGACCGACTCAGCACTTCTTTCCGTTGAATCAAGTCAAGTGCTAAGTATTCACCTAAAGAGCTAATGCACACCGCGAAGCAGCCTGAAATCGCGCTCCACGGAGCAACCTTCTCAAGTGTGTCTCCGCAGCTTCTTCCCACTGTGGTAAGCTGTGTGATCCCTACGGGGCGCCGTTACTGCAAGAACCTTTCCACTCCTCACCGCAGGGGTAAGCTTCCTGAAGTTTTTCTGAATTTACTTTACTGAATTTCCCTGCTCGAAATCAGCTTGGATTGTCTCACCCAGCACACGTGAAGTTTACTGCAGAGTTCACTGAATTTTCTTCTGAAATGTACTGCAGAGTCAAACTGTAACTGTTTCACCCGGGAATCCTTTCCTTTCCATTTCAATTTTTCAAGTTCAATTTTTCAAGTTCAATTTTAATTTCAAGAGTCTAATTGAAGTCAATTGCACACTTCTCCACTTTGCAGCGACCTATTATACAGTCTACAGTTTCACTCATTCAAGTTCAAGGGCTGCTTTGATTCACACCTCTATTTACTTATATACATCGACTTTATTCGACCTGCCGAGCAGCCGTGACGTATCCCTGGCCGTATTCACTACCACCACATCTACAGCAGCAACCACAGCCCACACAACCACACTGGTTTCCATACCCATCACATGCTCCACCGCAACCATACCCAACACTGCCACCAGTTCCACCACATCATCCAATTCCACATGGTTATCCATTTCCCACACCACCTCCACCTCATGCCCATTACATGCAGCCACATCCAGTACAAGCACATTTTCCAGTACAACCCACCGCTCCTCTTGACAGTCCCCAACATCCGCAACAGCATCCACTTCAAGCGACACAGCCAATACAATCCCATGTCCACACACATCCCACACAGCCACCTCAACCTCAACCTCATCAACCACATCAACCACATCCACCACATACGGCAAGCCAATCACCACCCACACCATTACTACAACCACCACCTTCTTCAACTGATCTACCACATGCCACCAATCCAGCAGTGACCGCTACACCACAACCTGCCACACCGGCTCCACCACCACCACCACCACACACTCCAGCAGCTCCCACTGAACCTGTTTCAGCATCCATCACCACATCGGCTCAGCCTCCGCCACCACCCAACGTGCCACGCACAACCAAACCGACACCATCTATAGCACCCACCCTCAGCACCACAAGAGGTATTTGGCGCGACCCAGATCGCTCACCACCTCGCACACCAGAACACCACCGCTACACAGCTTTCCCTGCTGTCCCCACCGTTGCACCATCACAAGCTACATCCAGATCCAGGAGCCGCACTCGTTCAATACGTACCACACGCTCTCCATTGCCACGAAGACGAAGCTCAGCTACACAATCAGTGGCCAGCTCACAACCACACTCCACACCTGCTGACAGACACACATCACCAGCACACACACACAAGACAAAGCTCACACTTCCACCCAAGACATCACAGCTGCCACCACTACAAAACGCAGTTTGGACTCACCTCACCATACTTCGAGCATCGCACTCAAACCCAACCCATTTTTTACACCCAAACATACCACCAAACAATCACCCACTCCGCCGCCAATTGCACCACCAACTGTTCCTGTTCAACGTCGTCCTCACAACCTGCCTCCTCCAAAATACCAACCACCCACTGATCCTGCACAATTGGATGTCTTCCAATGGATCAACCACTACGCACAATCACTTGACGTCAAAAATGAACCCATGATTTCCTACGTGGCCAAAGTGCTTTGCGCAGCCCATCTCAACAGCGCCCACTTTACGGACCTGCAACTTCTCACACACACAAAATGGAGCGACGACACCAACAAAGAAGAACATCATTCATTCCTATTACTCACCATCCCCACACTAGCGAGCAGGGGCGATGCCCCAATCCTCCCTCCCACACGGCGAGAGGCTTTGAACATACCACCGATAAAACACATTTTTGCGGCACATGTTAGCGAGGAGGGCAATATTATTTCCATACTCGAGGCGGGTGAAATTGTGAGATCCGTTCTACATGATGACCACAACGTGGGTTATTTTTGCCAAGCGTTTGAACTATCGAACTATGAGCCACATGATGTTGCTGAAGCTGCACGAGTGTTATTCAATGCTTCAAACATGGCCAAGAACCGCAGCGGCCTCATCTTGACGATCAAAGCCTACGGGCACGGCCAGAAAGTAACTCATGGAGGTGAATCCGCGGCGAATGACCTGCTGCTTAGAGGCGAAGGGATCGTAAAATACACCCCAGGAAAATGCTGGGTAGCACACCCCAAGCACTCAAGAATAGAAGGGATTGCTTGGAAAAGCGATGCAAAGCCACCGCTCAGTTTCATTTAATTCAACCTATCCAGCCCAAGAGGTTCTTTTTCACCCCATATCTCGGATGACGACAAGGCCTCAAAATTTCCATGCTGCTTGCACTTGATTTTATTTCATTCTCTTCATCGAGGACAACCTCCGTTATATTCAAGACGCTACATCCGCATGGATTTCTGCAGACAACATGACATTAAAATCACCACGACTGCTGTCATGCCAGTTTTTTCTCAGATTTTTCAGCTTTTCAGCTTTCAGCTTTTCTGATCGTTCTGATCCTTTGATGCGATTCAGCATGACCTCTGGTTTTATCCCACGACTTTTTCACCTCCTCACCTTGCACCGCAGCCATTTTGTATTATTCAAATCATTGAGCACGATCTTTTACAACCGCGTAAGCCATATTGGTCCTACGACGAGTACCACGACGATGACCTCTCCTATGGACACAGCATTTGCACATCGACTTCTTTTAGCTCACCTTCAAGCAGCTACATCCATTGCCACTACGTTTCAAAACCTTCCACTTTTTACACCGCAACCACCACCGCTTACCCACCACCAACCCATTACCACTCCAACCTCTTCCAAACGATCAAGCAGACGCACTCCACCACCGCCGCAGCCACCAACTACTCTTTCACGCAGTCGCAGTCCACCTCATACCACAGGCAAATCTTTCTTGAAGTGCAAACCAGAACCTTCTCCCTCACACACACCCACCTCACCTCATCAGCACTCACCACAACACCACAAAGACAAAGCGACTCAACCGCGACTTGAACACAAGAACAATACAGACCTCCAACAACAGCCCACACCACCGATCACAACGATTTCTCTCACCAGCTCGCCCACCTCACCTCCAGAGCCAGTACCAATTCCACCACTTCCCACACCAGCACCTCCCACTTCACCGGTACCACCACCAAAACCACCACAAATTCCCACGGACTCTCCTCCCTATCCTGATAATGGAGGATGGGAACCCAGCGAAGATGAGAAACTGGCGGCCTTCAAACTCAACAAGCGAGCCCGCACCAGTTGGAAATACATTGCCAAAGCACTCAACAAAACACCTTTTGATTGCAAAGGTCGAGGGCAAGTCTTGCGAATTCTCTACACACCTCAACAGCAAGAGAGCCCAGAAGCAGAAGCAGAAGCAGCATCACCTCACAAAACATCTCACCAAGCTGAGGCAACGCCTCCAGCCACACGGGACGCCAGTACGATGACTACAGAAGCCCCGGCTCCATCAGACAAAGAGACATAGATCAACAGCACATGATTGACAGCAGTTCATTTAGTCATACAGTCCGCCTACAAACCTACTATTCCCCAGGACTACTTTGTGCTGAAGAACATCCAGAATTATTGATGGCTTTGTACTTATTGTCAATTCGCACCTATTTACATATTTGCCCAGTGCCTTTTGTCGTTTCAGCAGTTGTGAGCAATAGACTCCAACCCATGAACACTGCCACAACTCTCTTCCACACGTGCTGCCAAAACAAGATCGATTGCTAGTGGAGCCCATTTTGTTCGAACAAACGTCACTCACACCACATGTTGTCAAATATCCGACCATTGCCACACCGCCGGTTCTATGTACAGATCGGTCAGTTTGTCGCACTTAATTCACTCTTTTCCAATGCATGTGCGAGATTCATTCCCTCTATTGATTTTGACTGATGTTATTGTTATTGTTGGCATTGATGACTATTACTGATCTTGATTTTACCTTGATGTCATTGCAGCTCGGCCATTCAACTTAGCTCAGCCTTTCGTTTGTGTACAGACCCAGCGATGGATTCCCTTGTTGCCTTGGATGCTCAGATTATTTCACAGCTGCGAGACACCAACATCCAGATCAACCGGCTGATGGTACACTCAACCGACTACATGATACTATCAAACAATTACAACTAGCAGACTCCGACACCAACAACCAGGACCCACGCCTACCAGGTCGAATCCAACAGCTCCAAACGTTGCTGCCCACGATAAAAACAACCTTGGAGCACCAGCAGACTTTCTACCACCAATGTCTCAGATTACAACGCATACCAACCACTCTCCATCACCAAGTCCTACGATTGGCCACCACCTTGGACAAGGCTCACACGACATCCACACCCACTTTTGAACGATCAAACACGCCTCCCTCACCCAGACAAACCAAGACAGAACCGACACCACATACTACCAGTCGCCCCACTATACGTCTACAAGAACGACCACACCACCACACACATCACAAGCTATCAGAGCAGCCACTCCTAGTATGGCAGCAGCGCACTTCCTCAGCAGCTTCACACTCACACACCACCAAACACACCCATCACCACACCCAACGCTCCAGATCTCACACACGACAAACACGCAAAAAGCGACAAGCCACCGCCACACGGAGCCACTGTGACCGCACATCCTCACCTCGCATTAACAGACACACCAGCCCTCAGTCTCACCGCACACATTCTCCACGCCAGCACAAGCACTATTCCAAGCATACCAAACATCAAAAACAACCAAAACGATCACAACACTCCACTACCCGTTCCAGACGCTCTCGCACACGACGCTCTCGCAGTTCCAAGTCTCGAAAAAGCTGTCGAGAGCGATCGACACGATCGACACACCACCGCTCCTCTCGCAGGACAAGACATCAACCATCACCAACACCGACTAGAACCCCCTCACCCAGCCACCTGACCGAACACCATACTTCCAGACACTCTTCACGTGCCTCCCCAATGACACGACCAGACTCACCACACACAGCACCACCACCTCCCACACCTACAGAGGACACTAGCGACAGCGTCTTCGCTCTGCAGCACTCGCCCTCAGACAAAACCGCATCAAACATTTCAGCAGCACCGCCTGCTACCACAACCTCTCGCAACCCTCCTCCACCAACCTCACCACTTCCACCACTACCAACCCCTACACAACCACCACCACCACCACCACCGAAAACACCACCGATACCGGCACCACCACGAACATTATCCAAGACATCACCATCCACCAAACCATCACAACCGCCACCACCGACATTCCCCACACGACCTAAGCAGCCATCATACCCACCTTCACAGCATCTACTTCCTCGCCAAGTTGATCAAGATCCCGCGCCATGAGAGCCACCTGCGACCGAACGATTCAGTTATCAACACAATTCAGCAACATATTTATTTAGTTATTTCTGTATTTATCCATTTATTCACTACAATCAATGGTACCATATTATTACATCCACACCACAAAACAAAAAACAGGACACAACACTTCTCACCAACAAACCAACAATCACTACCAATGACACTCTTCTTAACAGGGTACATCGCACCATCCAGCTCGACTCCGACCAATAGCACTCGGAAGTTTCACCCGGCGAGTTTCACCCTCCACCTTGGAGCAGAATTCAAAAAACGCAGAGTCACTCCCTACATCTTTGCAATCTCACTGTTTCACCACGGCCGTTCACTCGCTTTATGGATGCAGTATTTCTGGACTTTGAGATTTGGATTTTTCTGTTTCTCACACCACACCACTGGCTTTCAACTTATTCCACGTTGCATTCACATGACCTGTTTGTTACTATCACCTTATACCTCAGCTTTTTTGATTTCAACTGTTTGTATTACCTCGACATTTTCGTGCTGCCACGATGGAAGCGGCATTCTGGAGCTGGACCCAAGACACACCAGCGGCACACATCTACGGAGTGTACACCTCACAACACAGCTGCCGCACCACCATCTATCATACCAGAGAGCAGCTCCATTCTTTGCAACAGACAATGTACTTCGACGAGAATACTTACCCACATCTCCCTCCAATATTGTTGGACCGCATATTGAGGATCAGGGCACTGGTCAACCACGCTGCAGACGACCTCACAGCTGCTTTAGACCACATTGAGGCAATCGGCCATTTATCGCCCAACCAATTGAAAGGCAAGGGCAAGGGCAAGTCACCAGACACAACCGACCTCACAGATGACCCAACCACAAGCGTGCTCCAAAGTGAGCTTATTCACCCATACACACCCCCACAAGCCATGGCACAACCTTGCGCCACGCCACCTCCTGTGACCACCCACATCACAACACGCGAACATTCACAACCAATCACCCCTCAGACAGCAATGACACCTGACTTCCCACACACAGCGCTAGCACCCAAGCCAGCCTACACTTGCATGCGCTCGGCCAACAGCTGCATTTCACCCCCACGACCAGTGAATCTCTTCCCAACTAACCCACCACCGCACACAACCCCACAGCAATGTGACCCCACCCAAGTCTACAACATTCGCATTCCACTACAGGGACACGCCACACTGACAGCCATCGGACCGATCTCAGCACCACCCTCTTCAACGTCCAACAGTACACCCACCATCTACTACATGCCTACTCCGACCAACATTCGGCCGAACAATCCGGAAGCGGGCGTGGGCCCTCCTGAACCCTGGTGGGATGATGCTGGAGCTCCACCGTGAGAGGGCATTAGACCTGATTCATGGTCTTTGACTCAATGTACATGGTTTTTGACTCAATGTATTTAGCTTGCCGATCCTGCCAGCTATTGCAAAACATATCCAGTATCGAGTTTCCATGATTTCCATGTTATTTTCAATTTTCTGGTGTCTGTACTACTTCGGATTATTGCCCATATTTTTCGAGATTAGCCTTCAATTGACGACTTCATTTGAACACTCCAGCCATTGTGGTTCAAAAACAGTTTCGACTACTCCTCGTGTTCAACGCTCTTTTGCGCGGAACTACCTTGTTCCCCATCATGGATGCGCATCAACAATGGTGGCAACAATACTACGGTACTACGACACCCAGTGCTGGCTATGGACCCCTTACAAATGCAGTGCGTCATCACTACCACCATCCTTATCACCAACATCACGCAAACACCGATCATTCCACAGCTTCCCCAGCTCCACCCGCGGCGTTTCCTCCCGATCCCTTGCCCCCACCCCCGGCATCCCACCATCCAACGCCTCCACAGCTTGGCGTTGTACCCCCCAATATCCCCACCCTACCAGACACATGGACCCCCAGCGACACACACCTTGACACCAATACAGTACATGGTCAAACATTATTCCGGACGATCCAGCCGACACAATGGTCCAGAAAATACAATCTGGCAGCACAGCCGGTCTTGGACATTTTTCCTTGGCAGCTCAGTCGCTTTGGCCTACAAGACCACAGCCTCCGTACCTTATCCCAAGGACGGTACACCGGCATCGTCACCACCAGATCCATTGCAGAAGCAGTGTTCACCTCACAATTGTTGCCCGAGATGCGAGCCCACAACCTGGACATTGACAACATCGCCGAATATTTGCACCAACAAGCTGATCAATCCATTCCAAACAAAACGACAGAAGCCAAGCAATTTATGCAACCACTCATCTCCCGCGTAATTGACTTCCTACGAAGCCTCACACCACCCGCAGGCGAAGGTACAGCACTCCGAAAACTTCAGCTACAGACAGATCGCCTACAACAGCAAGAGAGCGAACTCCAGCGCGCTCGCGACAAATTGAAGACTCATGGCATTGCACTCACACCAACAAAACCAGGGACACACCCAGCCCCGTCATCAGCCTCCCAACCCCAACCACATCTCCCACTTACAGCCCCAGCTGCACTCACAACCAACACCATTCTCAAACCCACCACGCAAACGCTGCACGACAACTCACCAGCCAACTACGCAGCAGCAGGCATCCAAAAATGGCTCAAGACCTTACCACCAGCCACTCAGACACAAGTCACCAACATCCAGCAAATTCTTCGAGACGAACGCATCACAAAAGAACAGCTCCAAGAAGCCGCCACACGTTACGGCATCCCGCTCACTCGGGCGCTTAAGCTCCCCCCACGTTCACTACAGCAGCTGGTGGCCGCGGGTTCGGCATTAGCAGCCTGACTCGCACAGCAAGCGCTGCATCAACCAACACATCTCACTCTACAATCCTTGACTACACTGCACACAGCACTTTCACACTTTGTCCACTTCACACCCTACATTGACAAGACCCACGCGATCTTTTCCGTCAGTCTTATTCACCTCACATGCCTTTTTGCCTTTCCATCTCAAACACACCACTCCATACAATGGCGCTCACGTTTCAACCAGCTACAAGTCACCCCACACACCTACCACTACCAAATGTTCACACATCCCAATGCAGTTTATGCAAAACTCTTCTTCAACCAGCACCACACCACACACCAATACCACCAGCATGGGCACACTTACATCGGCTCCACTAGCATCACCATTCCAAAGCGAGAATACAATCGCCACGCTAAACTCAAACAATTACACAACAACCATCCAATTTCAGCTGAGCTATCCCTACGCTACTGGCATTCCAAGAACAACCCCCACCACTACAGTACTATCTACCTTTCCCACCACGACACCTACGATCAAGCTTGGACCTACGAACACTTGCGGATCCAAGAATGGCAACCCACCCTCAATTGGCCATACATTCAACGACACCTAAAACTCAAGGCCTCCGGCTGGCAATTCTCAAAACATCGCACCACTTTCACACGCGTGTCCACTCACAAACGTCTTTTCCAAAGGCTTCGACGACGACAGAACACCATCAAGCAGCCCCACCTCCACACAAGTCAACGCTTACACGCATTGACAGTCCTACGTGAGCTCAGCAAACATACACGTTCATCTTTTGAAACTTCAACAGCCATCCGCAGCGGCAAATACACTGATCTCGAAATCTATGCCTTCCGTCGCATGGCCGCCAGCTTAGAAGAACCAGATCGATCACGAGTCCTTCACCTTATACACTCAGCACTCAGCTTCCGCAATCTCACTCCACCAAAAGCCAACAAGCCCTTCACCATCCCTTTCCTCTCCCACAGTACTTTCTCGTCCTCCACTGAAAAATGGCTTCGCACATTGATCCAACACCACATGCACCACGTCATACCATTCCATCCACCCACCACCAAACTGCGTGAAGCAGCGCACAAGACGTTACGATCAAGGCTGTACAATCACAAACGTTGGGAGGAACTCTTTTCAGCGCAGCCCTCAGCGGCCGACATGCCATGCAGCTGCCACCACATGCACTCCCTACTTCGACCCAACCACACACCGCCGCTCTACGATGGCCATTATGTGCTTACACTCGATGACCTACAGCTACCCAGCCATCTTCAAATATTTATACAAGCCAACATGAACAGCACCTTCTTTCCCACGAAGACACAATATTTTCAACATTTCCAACAACAACTCACTCAATGGCTACGACATCATGGTCTACCTACCGCCCTTCACCAACACAGCCTACCTTTTCTACACCAACAATGGAAACAACACATCGACCACATCCTACACACACCACGATTTACATCACGCAATGTCACCCAATTACAGCAGTTCCTTACAGACAAGCTGGTATTACATCACGCCGACCACGAACTACAAAATCTACGGCTTTTCTGTCCACAACACTATTTCCACGGATGTCTCACTACTTGGAACACACCACAACTTTTTCTACCACTACCAGACCTCACTGCCCAACAACTCCACCAACTGCTCACTCAATCTTTCCCCGCAAACATACGACGAGCCTACCCATGGGGATTCCGCAAACAATTCTACACACCACATGGTGTAGTCTTCCTCAAACAAAAGAAGTCATGGCGAAAAGGAAGAACAGTCATCAGCTACTTCAAATCCATAGCTGGCACACTGTTGCGAGCCACCTCCAAAGCATTGGACATCATGCTTCTTCATCTTCTACCTCAACATCCAGGCCAGCTTTCCATACCCAACCTATGGCAACACCTCCACAACCACTTCCAGACAACACCCGACGACATTCACCTCACACCGATCAATGATGACCTTGTCGGCTTCTTCAACAGTGTACCTCAACAACGTCTCGTCGACGCAGTCATCAGCTTATGCAATCGCTGGAAAGCACAACACGCAACCACCACCATCACCATTGACGTCCAATCCACCGGCAATCCCATTCAACACTCCCACATAGGTCGACATTATATTCACCACCCGCAACAACGCACACTCGACACTCAGCACATCCCCCTGATTGTACAACAAGCCCTTCAATCATGCATTTTTCAAGCCTGCAACACCTACTACAAACAAATCCAAGGAGCAGGCATTGGCAGTCAGCTTTCACCAGCACTCTGCAACGTTGCAATCACGCTCATTGAACACACCTGGCAAACCACATACCACACCTTTTTGCACCAACCCAGCCTTCACTTGCTCAACACACGCTACGTTGATAACCGCTACATCTTGCTCAACGAACAATACAGATCAGCACTCCCCGTCACTACACTGGCCCATCCCGAATTTTATGAACACCCAGTCGAAATAGAGCCAGTGGACGACGACCATCTACTCGGTTTCCTGATCGATCCCCTCAACAGAACAGTCACCTTTCAACTCCCCACACATCCCTGGCAGATTCGTGATCCGCAGTCAGCGGGGAGTCACAGACTACGCCTTTCAGGCCTACAGTCACGCCACCACACACTACAAAAATACAAATTTCCACAGCACCTCGCACCTACCACAGCACAGCAGTTGACGCAGCTCTATATGACAAAAGGTCATTCAAAGGAACACTGCGCCGCGGCGCTGCGGCCACGAGGAAAAAGACCATGCGCCAGCAGACTCACAGTCCTTCACTTTACATTTTCTAATTTGCAAGCTCCTTTTCGACGTCCCGCTCTTCCACTATTTATTATACAGGTATTTTCTGATCCGGTCTAGTTGCGCCGATTCGGCTCTTTGTGCGTGTCCACTCCTGTTTCCAAGGACACTACCTTAGCTCTTTCTAACCTACCCTAAGACTTTGTGACCGATGTACAGCAGCAGGGGGTGGTAGCAAGGCAGAGAGTCTACCACCAACGAAGACGCTCTCTAAGCCTTGGTGATACTGGGACTGATCATCCCAGCGTACCTGCGCAATTTTAGTTGACTTACCACGTTTCACCTATGTTCAAACATTCTGTTCGACCGACTCAGCACTTCTTTCCGTTGAATCAAGTCAAGTGCTAAGTATTCACCTAAAGAGCTAATGCACACCGCGAAGCAGCCTGAAATCGCGCTCCACGGAGCAACCTTCTCAAGTGTGTGCCCCTTGTAGTCACAGGGGTTCTTTTGAGTAGTTTTCAGCCGGGGGGCGCAGCAGATGCAAGGGACTGCGCCTAACAAAGCCACCTTGCATCTGGGAAGCCAGGTCTGATCAACCTGGTGTACCTGCTGTTGAGAACCTAAGTATGGCGAAAGCTGTCTCATTCTTTGTTGCGCAGTAAGCGTCCAATGCAGCGGCAAGTCACCTCGGACCTTTGGGCCTTTTGAGCTCCACAGACCTGCGCAACCCGTCGTCACCCTGTCGCCGCCGCCCGCTTTCGCCCTCACAGGTTTTGATGGCCTCCCGTCGAACGGGGGTTTGTCTTCGTCCCTGCGCCCGGGGCCAGAGCAGCTCGCAGCGAGCGTAGGTGGCCTAGGCCGAGAGAACTCAGATTTTTGTCTTACTTTTTGATTTCCAAGTTGGCTCATGCCTTTACGTGACCGCAGCGGTCAAAGCAGCCAGCCACTTTGGCAGGGCACAAGGTGACCACAGCGGTCAGAAGTACTTTTGAGGTTCATTGGAACCTGCCAGATTCTTAGGTGCACACACATCGTACACACTTTAACGAGGCAGGTCTTCCTAGGTCGTTGTAATGAGGTCTGGTTTCATCGGTTCCCGTCCCCTCCATTTGGTTCCCTTTTCATCCTTCCCCCTTCACACACTTCTTTTTCCTCTTTCTTTTCACGTCTTCCGTTGCTTCATGTCCTTTCATCTCACTCCTTTCTTTCTCTTGCGCACACAACGGTCCGGGCCTTAGTTTGTACGTGCGGATCTACTTTCAACTCCGGTTTTAGGTCGCCCAGGTATCGACAATGAGGTGGGTTTCATCGGTTGTCCCTGTGCACTTGGTTTCTCTTTCATCGCAACCACACACACTTTTGTCACGTCTCGTCCTCCTTCTCATGTCTTCATCCTTTTGTCTTTGCTGCGCGCACATTTGCACATTCGTCCTAGCCTTAATTTTTGCCTCCCCTCAGGGAGGCTTGTGTGTGTGTGTGTCAAACCCTGTTTCCAAGGGTCTAATTTAAAGCAGGGGGACAGAGCTCTCTGATGCTACTCTGTCCAACGAAGCTAGGCATCAGAGAGGGAAGCATCCACTGGCCATGGATGTGTACCTGCTTTTAACGGTTGAACAAGCTGTCCAATTGACCTTGTTTGCTTTCATGGTTCTTCATGATACTCCCCCTAAACCTTCCCACCGCGTTCTTGCAACCGAGCCGCGCGTTTTCGTGAGCGTTTCGTTTTAGTCCTTTCTGCAGACTTCAACCAGTTTGTTCAAACATCTACAAGTTTTGCGGACTCTTCACCTTACCGTTCTTCACCTTCCTTCCCAACGTGGCAATTGAGTTAACTGAAAACCAATGTCAGAGTGTGAGCCGCTCAGTCTTCCCACTTGGGTGCTGGGTGTGACCCTCCGAAAGGAGGCGCTGCTATCATGCCGGAAAGCATCGATCTTTCATTCTTATAACTGACCCTTTGTTTCTTCACTTTCATAACTGAATTAACGGACTTTTGAGCCGCCGGGCCAAAAAACGGACAATCTCAACCGCCGAATCCAGAGCCGCCGGGCTATAAAACGGTAATCCACCCGCAATGAGGCACCCCCCCCCAGCCGAGTTCTACTCCCTACCTATTTAGGGCAACATAGGGAAATGGTACTCGACACACTTGTGTGTCGGTGCCTTTCCCTGTGTTGTTCCTGTTCTAGTCTATCCTACCCGGGCGGCCTAAGACTAAAGTCCCGCTCCCTAACTAGTGCACCTAATTCACTTCGTCTAAGTATTCAGTAATTCTAGAGTGCTAGGTATTCAAACACGTACACACACATGGACATACACCCCCTCCCTGCCCCCCACTTTCCTTCTTGCGTTTTTCGTCGTTTGTTGGGCTTTCTTTCAGGCTTTTTAGGTTGTTCTTGAGGTTCGTTTCCCTACCCCAGTCAAGGGCTAAGTATTCACCTTTTCATTTTTCTACACCTATCTTTCTCTCTTGCCCTCTTAGCGCTGCTCTTTCTGTCTTTCTTTCTTTCGTTTCTAAGGCTTTTTAGGTGACTATTCAGGTCTTTCACATGCGCGCCGCGAAGCGGCACCGTGTGTGTGTCAAACCCTGTTTCCAAGGGTCTAATTTAAAGCAGGGGGACAGAGCTCTCTGATGCTACTCTGTCCAACGAAGCTAGGCATCAGAGAGGGAAGCATCCACTGGCCATGGATGTGTACCTGCTTTTAACGGTTGAACAAGCTGTCCAATTGACCTTGTTTGCTTTCATGGTTCTTCATGATACTCCCCCTAAACCTTCCCACCGCGTTCTTGCAACCGAGCCGCGCGTTTTCGTGAGCGTTTCGTTTTAGTGCTTTCTGCAGACTTCAAACCAGTTTGTTCAAACATCTACAAGTTTTGCGGACTCTTCACCTTACCGTTCTTCACCTTCCTTCACAACGTGGCAATTGAGTTAACTGAAAACCAATGTCAGAGTGTGTGTGCCCCTTGTAGTCATAGGGATTCTTTTGAATAGTTTTCAGCCATGGGGCGCAGCAGATGCAAGGGACTGCGCCTAACAAAGCCACCTTGCATCTGGGAAGCCAGGTCTGATCAACCTGGTGTACCTGCTGTTGAGAACCTAAGTATGGCGAAAGCTGTCTCATTCTTTGTTGTGCAGTATAAGCGTCCAATGCAGCGGCAAGTCACCTCGGACCTTTGGGCCTTTTGAGCTCCACAGACCTGCGCAACCCGTCGTCACCCTGTCGCCGCCGCCCGCTTTCGTGCTTATAGGTTTTGATGGCCTCAAACTTCCAATTACTACCTGGAACCTTAGGCGGTTTACCTAGGCTGGCGTGTGGCATGTGGCATTCAGTTCCGTACACCAAATCATAAGTGTGTGTCTCTGAGTGCGCGCGCGTGCACACGTGGCTGGGTTGATTCTAATACAGTACTCATACCAGTACCAGTTGGCCTGCTCTTGCACGGCTGTCGCCGGCTTTTGCAACTCAATGGAAGCAAGGATACCAAAACAAACGATTTGCATGTTGCTGCAGGTGACACATGGCCAAAGGGTTAGCAATGATGAAGCCTAGGGCATCTTGCTGCCTGCAAACACTGATGTGGCCGAACTGTGTCCCGAAAGCCAGCCTGAAAGAATTGCAAATGAGGTGTTTCCGTTGGCACTTTGTCACTTTGGCTATGCATTGTCTTCTGACTGCCCAGCTTTCTAGCCCCACGTGTAGGCAGGAGTTGCTTTTAGACGATTCAAGTTCCAGCAAACTCAATCCCCAAAGGATGTGGCGCACACACCCTGTCAGGATTCAATTTGGGAATTACCGCACTAGTGGCCAAAAGGACAAACAAAGAGTTGCTCTGCGGGACGTATACACAGTACATCACGTTCATCTCAACCACTGCATTTGCAAGAGACTGGATACTTGCTTTGGGATCTCAAAGTAGCATCAGCCCACATCGTCAACCTGTCCTTGTCATGCTGCTCAGCTGATTTGCCAAAAAGCAGTCGGAAGAAATCACGAGGAGAAATGAAGAAACCGCCACCATTGATAGCTTCCTATGGAGGCATGGTCTGGTCCGCAAAATGGACAAACAGCAGGTCACGTACTGTACAGTAGCTGCATCATCAAGAACTAACTGGACACCATCTCTCAAACAAAGTAGTTAACTATCGCAGGAAGATTGCTCATGGGATATCATAACTGAAAATCATCACCAAAGCCAAAGAATAGGACGCTACTAGGGGCTCCTGGCATCGCTACTAGGAGCAAGGACGCTACTAGAGGCTCCTGGCATCGCTACTAGGAGCTAGGACGCTACTAGGGGCTCCTGGCCGTACTAGAGCAAGTAGCTACTAGGGTGTCCTGGCCGTACTACTAGGAGCAAGTAGCTACTAGTATCCTCTTCCCAGTCTGGCCTCATAAATGGGCTTCACGTGCAGCAAGCAGTGAAAAAGCGACATTGGAAGGCAACAGCTTTGCTACACTTTGACGCTTTTTTGCTGCGTGGTTCCTCTGCCCCTGGTTTGGCAAGCTTGAGCCCAAAAGGCATAGCAACTTTCTGTGGATCTGTGAGAAACCGATGTTCTTAAAAGTTTTGGCCTGTTCAGGATTCTCCTTTGACATTGTTCAGTCTTTTCCCTCGGGCATTTAATGGTTTTCACCCAGCCTTGTCTAACCCATGAAGGCGCAAAAAGCGCACAAGATGTACTCAGTACACCTTACATCACCTTACCACCTCGGTTTCACACCTAGCCCGGCCCTCTATTTTCTGTGACCTGTCAAACCACTCCTCAGAGTGGTCCCCGGAAACCTAGCAAGTTACCAATATTCCAGGCTAATTCGCCCGTGGAAAAGAAGGTGCGAGGCATGTGTTGGACATGCTGTGCACTTATAATTCACAAATCTATACAGGCTGTATATCAAATGGTCCGGGCACAGCCTGCAGGTTTGCACACATGTTTTGGGAATTCCGTGAGTCATCGTGAGTCTGTTGTCTTGATCGTCCCGCTTGCTGAATCGAACTCAGCATGCGAGTAAGATTTCTTTAGGAGAGAGCAACATGATAAGAAAATATAAGAAGAACATACAAGAACTCTGCAAGGGCGTGTGAGCAAACCCGACGGCACTGGTACTGCTAGTGCAACGAAACAACACGACGAGTACGACAGCCGAACTCGCATGCAAAGATCACTTCTGTGAGCTGGCTCGGGTGCATCTCAGGCTACTTCATTCCACGCAAGTCCAAGACCTGAAGCAACATCATTAACGAGGCAAGGGGAGGTAGGAATCTAGTTAAGAGAGACAAGGTGGCATAGGAAGTTACTACAACATGTGGCCGCAAAGATTATTTGAATGATGGACACAGTTCCTAGAATGGGAGAGAAATTAAGCAACTTGATTCCAGAAACTTGACTTGTGTCAAAGTGATCCAAAGAACGTAGGTACACTATGATCAAGCCTGTTGTCGAGGAAGGCAGCAGCTTTTGCGATCAATGAACATCACATCGCTGTCTATCGTGCGATCCTCTGGGTAGCAGTGCTAATGTGGAAGCGACGGGTGAATCAATCCGGCTAAGCTTGCCATCGGTATTCCAGCTAAGACTATACACTATACAGATCAAATACACCCAGCCTCTGCTTTGAGACGTTGTTGCTCTGCATCCAATTCACCTACCTGGACCCAGCGACCCTCTGATCTTGCAAAGGTAGTTGTAGTATGGTGCAGTATGTGATGTGTGTGACCAGCTGCATTTCAAGAAACCGTACCCAACAAGTTATTCTCCTTCACAAGGAGTCCACACGATATGTTTCAGGTTTGACAAATTCATTCTTCAGAAGCAATCAGCTCAAAGGACAATCGATGGGGCTGGATTAAGGTCTTTGAGATTCTGGGTTTTGATTGCTCAATGTTGAATCTGGCCTTGGCATACCTTTGCTCCACTAGCTCTTTGAGTCTCGACGTCCTCAGCTCACTGAAGGAACCCTTTCTTTGTCAGCGACCTGCTTTTCAGAAAAGAGTGAATTGTAATTGGGAACACAAATGACATACAAGGTTCCCACATGTGCTCCCTGTATTCTTTCACGTAAGTTCAAAACACTCTTGCAGGAAAGTTGCTGGCTTTCTCGGCTTCCGCCTGTTGCTTGTGACGTTGGTTCCCATTCCAGGAGCGATTAAGGAACAAACAACTGGGGACCTCTAGAGACTCTACAGCGGTATAACACACCGCTTACTAGCTTACTGTGAGCCAACACCAGGTGCCTTGAGTATCTGTTAATTTTCTTTCAAAGATCAGGCATCAAAAAATCAGGTGGGTCAATGTTGTTCTTTCCTGGAGTCGGTGCTTGACCTCCTCCTAGAAACTACAGTAGCTGCAGAGTTTAGTTCTGTTTCTCCGCTTCCAGCGCGCAAGGTCTGTGGCCTTGAACAACAAAACATCGCTGGGAGACATCACAAAGGAAAGTGCAAACCCCGCCGCTCGCCGGCCTATTGCCAAAGGAGAGGTTTTGGCAGACTGAAGCTTTTGCAAGGCCTGGCCAGGGGTGTCTAGACATGTGATAAATTCTACAAGTTTGTAAGATCTAAGAAAAACAAGGAACTGAAAGGCTAGCGTTCAGCTTACGAGTTCGCGCAAGGCAAACCGTTTCGCGAAACATGCAACAATGCAATACTTACTCGATATCGGCAATTCAATTTCCCAAGTGCAAAGCACGGGCCAAGAAAGAACAAACTGCCTGATCCACCCGAAGATTGCTCACGACTTCGAGACAACTCAAGAACAAACACTTTTCCATCATCAATCAAACTTCAGACTATTTGATTGCAAGTACAATTGTTAAATGCAATATATTGCAAGAACAAACTTGAGTTTTGAGACGTCGTTCCTAAAGGCTCATTTGGGATCGAATGAGCACCGTGCATGGTCAAGGACTAGCACAAACCAACATTGGCCCCGCACCTGGAGTTCCACTGTGCAGCGGTTGAGCTTTACTTGACCAGCCTCCAGAAGCTCTTCCAATCCGCTCACCTGCGGGGGCTCTTCAATTATCCCGGCAAGAGACCCCAAGCAGTGTGTGTGTGTGTGTCACTTTTGGAATGTATGATACGCACAAATTTTGAAGTTTACCTGGATGTTGCAGGGTAACCTTTGGAGTCACGATCTAAATTTTGATTTTTGTGTTTTCTTTTATTGAGGGGGTTTGTTTTTGCTGCTTTGTGTCTTGTGGGCCCCTAACCTGTAGCGCTGGCCTCAAACCTCGTTGCTATTGCCTCTCCCTACCTTTGGTGTCCTTCTAGTAGTTTTTATGCCGGTTGCCCTTAGGGCCGGCGCGTCCACTCTGTTGGACTGGGTGCTTTCCTATCCAGTCTGCAGAGTTGGGGTGGGCACAGGTACTTGCGGTAAACTTGTTGCGCTGGCCTCCAACCTGGTCCTTCGGCCTCCAACCCACTAGCGACAACCTCCAACCTCGCTGCTCGCTGTTTCTTTTGTTTGCTTGTGCACACTACCTACCACCTACTAGCGACGGCCTCCAACCTTAGGCGTTGACCTCCAACGTCCTTGCGATGACCTCCAACCTAAAAGCGATGGCCTTTAACCTACTACTTGTCACTTTTGTTTTGCTTGTGCATACTACCTACCACCTACTAGTGACGGCCTCCAACCTTAGGTGTTGGCCTCCAACTTCTCTGTGAAGGCCTCCAACCTAAAAGCGATGGCCTTTAACTTACTACCTATTCTCCTGGTATCTCAGGTTTTTTAACTCAGGCCGGCGTGTGGCAAACCGCAATCACATCCGTACGCAATTCTATAAGTGTGTCAACTCCTGTGTCTAAGGAGCACGACCACATTAATTCATTTCTACCTTGTCCTTCCCAGCTTCTACTCATGTACAGCCCAGCAGGGGGCCAGGACTCCTTGGCGCGCGTCCTGGCCAATGAAGACCGCGCACCAGGGAGGTGTAAACGTGCCTGTTGTTGTTTAACTGTTGATTGGTGTACCTGATGCTATTCCGGAAATTTTAATTCATTCTAAAGGGCTAAAGGGCCACTGCGTGTGTTCGAACGATTCGGTTCTCTGATCCAGCATTCTTACCGTTGACTCAAGTCAAGTGCTAAGTATTCATCGGCGAGCAAGCTAGAACTAAGTAAAGTTCAAGCTGCTTCATGCGTTCTTTCGCTGTAATTCAGTCAAGGTCTAACCTGCAATAAATGCCTAGAACTCTGAGTAAAACTCAAGCTGTCTCATGCGTTGTTTCGCTGCAATTCAGCCAAAATCTAAACACAGGTAACTCGGGAATTTCAAAACGGATAGAGCTCTTGCGAGCATGGGTCGAAGTGTGTTTCGCAACAGGGTCCCACTGCGGTCTGTTGTGTGATCCATTTGGGGCGCGTTGAGCATAGACCCTTAGGGGGGAATTCCACTGATTGTCTCGGCCCTGCTTGAAACCTACTGACTTTTCGGCTTTGCTTGAGATTGCAGCTTCCTTGCCGCAGGGCTCACTGAGATATCCCCACAGAATGTAATGTCATGCCGTTAACGTAGACACTTTGATGCTGTCTTGCTTTCGTTCCTGCTGGTTCTCTTCGCTTTCTCGGTCTTCTTTTACTTGAAGTGGCAAGGGGGAACGAAGGAGCCCATGCGACCTTTTCCTAGAGCGGTCACTCGAGAGTAAGGTGGCTGTACGGTCAACATCATGAAGTGCCGAACGAATGGGATGAGTTGCAGTTCAACTCACCCCGGTACCTCCCTGGGTTGCCTCAAGACGAAGCGTCTTCACACGGTCTTAGTGGCCCTCTGACGAGCCCTCTGTTCCTGCCATGAGACATCTTCCTGGAGACACCATTCGTTGGACTCTAAAAAGTCTGGGAGGATTCTATTGCCTTTGTCTTTGGTAAGGCTATCGGCTAACTGTTGTGGACCAGGAACCCAACGACACAAAGCCCGATTGGCTTCATTCAACAAAGATTCCTTTATGGCCAACAAATCCAAAGCCGTGCGGCGGTCTTGCGGGAGACTTTCAGTCTGAAGAGTATCAAAAGCCGTTTTGTCATCAAGAACAAGAATCAGTTCCCACAAACGGACAAAATGTCCCCACCGCTTCACTTCAAAATCGCTACACATCACTTCACAAAACAGGGCACGGATGTACTCTCCATGTTCAAAAGCCAAAGAGGCAGCACAGGCTTCAATGGCCATGGAAGACCGCACAACCCGCTTACATGACGTGCTCTGCCATTCGATCAGATTCATGCGAGCACCGCCATCTTTGATGGCAGGGTTTGCTAATCCAACCAACCAACCTTGCTGAGAACGTCCTCCGGGCATCGAGCCATAGGCTCCATCCGAGGAAACCACAAAAATGGCCTCTTCCGAGGGGCAACCCAAATGAACAAACCGTAAGGGAAGCTCTTTCTTGAGAGCTTTAATGACGGTGTTCACTTGCCGAAGGTGTTTCACCTGAGGTTCTGAAAAACTTTGTTGGAGCCAAGATACTAAGAACAACACGTCAGGACGACTTTGTCGTGCTGCCCAACTTAGCTTACCGACAGCGGATCTCAGGTCCGTCACTTGTGCCTCAGTCAAAGGTTGTTGATCAGGAAGGTGAGCGTCGATGATCACCTCTTCCAAGTCAGCACAGTACTCGGTCATATTGGTGGTGACCTCTAGAGTGGAAGCGTCCTGCGCAATTTGTCTCCCCAAAAACTTGAAGCCGTCGAGCATGGAATTCCAGCTGCCGAAAGTCAAACGAGTCTTGAGTTCTTCCCAGACAGGTTCTGCCAAGTCACTGCCGGCTAGAAGAACTTCGTCTACATGAACAGTGGCCATAGCTTCAAGCTTCCCTTTCACATGGAGAACAAAGACACATGGTGCTAAAGACAGTTCCCGAAATCCCAAGGCACACAAATGTTTGCGAAGGCCTAAGTACCACAAGCGAGGGGATTCGTTCAAACCAAAAACGCCCTTCACCACTTTGACGAGATCAGTTCTGTATCCCTTCAGCTTGTCATCAAGATACGACACAACACCTGCTGGCAGCTTTCTGGGCATCCAAATGTAAAGCGGCTTGTCCCGAGGAAGGGGTTCTCCCTGCAAAAAGGCAGCAGTGATGTCTCCACCATATCCCTTCCATTTCTTTCCAACCATGACCATCAGGAGAATGTGATGCCCAAGTAGTTGAGCTGTTGGAGATGACGTGGGATACTCCCCAGCTTGAGGATCTCGATGACCCCCCACACACAACCGTCCCTTGGGCCCAAACAATCGTTGGAGCCACTTTTTGTTCACGATGACAAACCTGCTCTGCAGAGTGGCCTCCTTGGCTATTGGGGTATCCAAGGGGACTGGCTCTACAGCTTGATACTGGCAATGAATGTCCAGAGCCTTGATGAGCGCTGGTACGGTCAACCTTTGTTCTGTCGGGGTCATGTCCTTGAAGTATATGTCTCCACGAGGTCCCGGTTCTGGTCCTGCCCGATGACCCCGCTCAAGCTCCATTTGTTGGCCATCGAACTCTTCAATCATGGCCTTCATGCGCTCACTTTCTGACAGAGATGTCGAAGACTGCAGAGCCCATGCTTCCAAAGCCATCTTGGCCTCAGCGACCCACGGACCAACTGAACTGACCCCTGCTTCAACAGGCATCGCAGAGGATGAGTCATTCTCAAGTCGAGGTGTCTTCAACATGGATTCTCCGCCCCCATCACGTTGTCGGACATGCTCTTGCAACCCTTGTTCGATTGCATGGTCGACTGCCTGAAGATCCTTCTCGGCAGAGAACCGTTGAAGTGCCGATGGCAATCCTAGACGCTCCAATGATGTGCTTTGGACGCCGTTTCTACAAAGCAAGCCGTATGATGTCCTTTGCGAAAAATGATGCGTATGACTTGCGAAATTGCTGCGTAAAACTGCGTAATGATGCGTATTGTAGCTCCAACAGCGTCGTTTCTACGAGCGACGTCGTTAACTAAGAAATGATTCCTTCTGTTGAAAATGGTGTCCAAAGCGCGTCGTTGGAGTGTCTAAGATGGTTTCTTCTCACTGGCCTGGGACAGGATGGATTTCCAGGTTTCATCACCTCCACGTTCAAAGAATTCGATCTTTTCTGTCACTGTCGATGGGCGCTGAAGCTCATAAGGAGAAGCTCGGAATTTCCGTGGCAAGCCATCTAGAACTCGACAACGATCAGCTGACTCCTTATAGCCAAGGCCACGACTTCGGGTGTAGGTTGAGGTACCGGAGCAGTTGAGACCAGCGGCGCGGTGTCCAGGACTCCTTCCTTCGGGTCCGCCCCTGTCATGCCTGAGTGGAACTGCGTCTCGCTGGGGGCGCCGGAAGGAAGGTCACCTGAACGGGGGCCAGCAGTTTCAACTGCTTCCGCCTCTTCTCCTTCTTCTTCATAGCCTGGAGGCCGTCGGTTACCCGTCAGCTCTTCCTCCAAAGTCTTCAAGGCATCCATGATGAAGCTTGGCCCGACTTCTTCTTCTGGCGTAGCCAGGCGCACGTTTTCCAGAGCAACCCGAACAACAGAGCCCTTGAACCGAACCCAAAGTCGAACCGGCCCATCAGCACATGCCACAACTGCCGGCCCCTGATAGCCGGTGGCAAAATCTTGCAGCCTCTTGTTCTGGCCTGGTTGCTTGAAGACATAGACCACCGTTCCAGGAGCTAAAGCATCAGCCTTCAAATGAGGAGGCCTACTGCGACTGTTCAAAGCCATTCGGAGACGCTCATGTGAATCAAACCAATGGAAGCCTGCAGCTGCTTCTTGCCGCATGCGCTCCATGGATTGGTGCTCTTCATTTTCTAAAATCTGGCTGCTGGAGGCAAAGCGCACCTCAGCTCGATCAACTTGTTCCAACAAGGACGAGGGCACGACCTGATCACGGCCTTGAACTACTTGAATTGGTGATTTTCCACACCGCCTCATGAGGCGATTCTTGGCCTGAACCGCCATAGCCAGAGCATAGCTTAGGGAACTTTCCTTGTTGAGAACTAGCTCGTGGATCATGCGCAAGAAGATCAGCTTGAGGATAGCTCCATGCCTTTCAGCTAGACCTGCCTTCCACTTGGCTGACGTGGGATGGACATGCATGTGAATGTCAAACAACTGGCACAAGCAAGGAAACTTGCCTCGGACTTCAGGGCCTCCATCTACCGAGATCTCTTTCGGAGGTCCATGAACGAGGATCCAGCGATCGAACAAAACACTGCAACTAGTCTGTGCTGAGGGATTCTTGGAGAGAACAGCGTACTGCAAAGAGCAAAACCCGTCGACCACATGAGTCACATTCCAGCGCACACCATCAGCATCCAGCACAAAAAATGAGTCCAGACTGCAATGTTCGTTGAATCTTTCCGGAGTCGTGGCTGATGACTTCGGGGCCGAGACTGTGGGGTGGATTCTAGAACATACTTCACAGCGGAGATCTCGAGCCGCTTGCACCACCTCGGACTTAGCTCCCTGCAGCTTCAACATCCGAGCCATCCGTTCATTGGAAGGATGGCCCAGGGTAGAATGCAGTTTGGCCACCTGATTTCTGATGGCCTTGTTCACCCTCAGTGAAGGCCCAACAAAATGGCAATATCCATACCTATTCCCAATCCCACTGAAGTCACCCTTCCTTTCTTCTTCTTCTTGTTGGAGGCGTTTGAAAAGATGACGAACAGCTAATTCGGTTTTCATGTCTTCTGGCACCACCCCATGCCCTGACCAAGCCTCAGCCCGATCCCCTTCTTCAGCTGTGAGCGCTGCATGTGCCCAAGGTTCGGACACGGCGGTGACTTCATCATGAGGAAAACACGGATGCCGATCGCGACACTCCCCACACCACCCTGTCCTACTAGGTTGAACACCACGAGGCCCCGATGTTGTAGCAGCCCACACCAGCGCAAGTCAGAGCCTGGTAGTTGGTCTCTAGAAACACGGGTGATTCGGTGCCACCCTCCTCAAAATCTGTGACGAAGGTGCTCACGCCACTCACTTGTTGTTTCCAGCAAGAAGCGTTTGTCAAGGCCAAAGCTGCGCTCGCTAGGATGTGACGAGCAAAACACGGAGTCCACATGCCGGCCACCAAGGAACGATTGACCCATTTGCCATCTACAAAAGTTTGACCTTCAATGACCTCATGTTCGTGGGGTGCATGTGAACAAAGCCCGTGATGCATGAGCGCTGCTGCAAAAATCTCTGAGTTGACGTCTAAAGCAGTGCGTTTCCGATACAACTTGGAAGTCATGGGATCTTTCAGTTCAAACTGACACTGATCTACCACCGCTCGGAAAACTGCTGGTCGATCACGCATACAATCAAGAGATAAAGCGGCACTCCGCAATGGCTGTTCCAAAAGCACCAAACGACCTGCTGCATGCTGTTTCTTCCATACTTTAGCTGAAAAGGTCCAAAAAGGCATATGAAGTGCACGTTTGAACTCCAACAAGTCCTTCCTAGGATTGAGGCTCTGCAAAGAAGACCACGGACCACAAGGAGGTTCCAAACAGACCAAATCGGGTTCCCACTGATCTAATTGAGCAAGAACCAATGCTTGTTCTTGAGGTGTCAACAAATCTGACCCATACATCAAATCTACCGGCTCCAGCGCAATCCATTTCCCTGTCGACTTGGCAATGAGTGACAAGTTGGCGCTCCCACCAAAAATTTCTAATACCTTCCAACAAGATTGCTCACTGCACTTGGCCACCAATGTCAACTGTGTAATTGCATGTTTTGCCTGTTTGATGCTGTGTTTCAACCGCTGCACTTGTCCTCGATTCCATGCATGTTGTGACGGTGGTGGTGCAGTGATGGATTGGCTCACTCTCACTTCATCAGCGGCGGGCCGCGAGGCCCCTGCAGCGTCTTCACAGCGCCCCCGAGGTGTCCCCAAAGAGCTGCCGTCTCTCGCGAGAACATCATGGCCAACCAGCGGGGGTGGCGCTTGTAGCGGCGCCCCTCCGCCTCCAGGGCATCCCGAGCGCGCACCATCCACACGAGCTGCTTCCACTTGTGGACGATCAGGCGGCCGTGGATCACCCAGCTCATATTGAAGACTGCGTCCCCGCTCAGGGTCATCCCCAGAGTCGGAAACTCGGCATTTCGGCATTGAGCCCCGTCACTGCCAGCATCTGCTCCTTCTTGGACAAGGATTTGGTTGACACCTTCTTGAGGTTCTTCTGGTCGGTCCCGCCCTCCGGAGTCGATGCCGCTGCCGCTGAGCCCTTGGTCTTCTTGGCCTGGGCTGTAGTTGCATAGCCCTTGACCGTGGCTTGTTTCTCCATGCTCTCGTCCAGGCGGGTGCCATGGGCTGTCTTCCGATGCAGCGATGGCTCGGACCCCCACTCTTCCTCCCCGTCGGTCAGCGACACAATCTGGGGAGTTGCCGCCGCCGCTGCTGCACGCCGACGTTGCGCCGCCATGGATCGAAGGGGCCGGACGTGAAGGGCTCGGTGGATGCACAGTCGTTCGAACTGCTACGTGAGAGCTGTGAGGGCGAGCGCGGCGAGCACCTCGTCCAACTGGCTCTCCAGAACGCAGCTCAAAACACTGGATCTCTTCACGTTGGATTTTGGGAATATGGCCAGCTGTCAACAATTGTTGCCATTGGGGCCACGCCGGATGAAAATGATCAATGCTCAACAAAAAATGTCCTTCTTGTGAGGTAGTGAAATGCTGTCCACGAACCCCAATCTTCGTCAGGTCAAACCGGCCTGACCCGCAATCCAACTGAAGTCCCAAGGCCGAACACACCACTTTTGAGAGTAAAGGAGGACATGGGTATTCAACAGCGTTGATCGCCAACAATCCAACATGCTGAGCCAACCCTACTTCCAAAAACACTCTGTAATGAGGTGGTCGCCTCTCCCCATCGCCAAACCTGAAATAATCCAATGTTTTGCGAATTTCCACAAACCGACCTTGTGCACGACATCGAGCGATCTCCTGAACCACCCACTTCACCCCAGCCACGGTCCGCAAACACCCCAAATCCACGACCATTCTTGCTGCTAACAAGTCATCCGAGGTGTTCACCAAGGTCACAAAGTCCCCAGACGAAAACGAAGTGCTACCCTCCCAACTAGTCATCGCAGCCATATATGCTCGAGGCGTTGCCTGTTGTTGGTCCCGCATCATCTGTTCTAAGACTGCGGACATTGCAGCGTGCTCTGCCTGCTGCTCCGGAGAAGGAACGGAAGACTGTGCTGGGGTGGTCACCAAGGACGCTGATGAACTCTTGGCGTTCTTGGGACACTCAGGGTCCTTAGACCAATGGCCATACTGGCCGCATCCACGGCGTGGATTCTCTTGCGTGAGTTTCCTCAGGCGATCACGACGATCTGGCTGCACAGATGGTTCTGTTTTCTGGAAGTAACCACGGGCCTGCTTCAAAGCCCGAAGTTTGGCCTGTGAGGCCGAGAAGGCAGCCATAGCCGCATGAGTAGCGGCCTCCAGTTCCTCAGGGACTGAGACCGCAGCCACTTCCTCAAAATCACCATCTTCCCCGCCGCTGTAGCCACTCACCTCCTCCACGACGTTCACCTTGTAGGGTTGCCACGGACGGCGGCCTTCACGCCCGCCCTCATGGGCGGCGGCTGTTTTGGATGATGGTTGGTCTGGCTGCAACTCAGGAAGCAAGAGCATCAATGACTCCCTTCCCAATCGGCACTGTGCCCTGCAAGAAAGGTCCCATGCGGCGCAGGGCAGGAAAGACACAAACGGAGGACATCTGATTCTGGGCTGCAGCAAGGACCATGACTCTGTCCTTCAACGTGAGCTCAGCATGGTCCAAGATGTAGCCCACAAGGAACCGGTCACCCACTGCGAAGGTCGGGTCCTCCTCGGCTCGTTGAGCCTGCACCCGCATCAGGAAGCTCTCCATGCTTTCACCGGCTTGACGCCGACATCGCAGGAACTCGCGCTGTGCCTTTTCACCGCGTTGGCCATCCAGTTCCATCACCATGGGGCTACTCTCAAGAGCCTGGAAGACCAAATCTAAGCCGCCGGACTGACTCACCTCCTCAATCTTCAAGTGGCGGACAATGACACTAGCGCGACCCTTCAACATGGCTAAACACCGAGGACCCATGACCTCTTCTGGCAACTGTCCTCCCTCCCCAGCGATCCAACACTTCACGGACCGCTTCCACTCAATGTAGCTCTCGCTGGGAGATGCGCTGAAGGCTGGAGGGTATGTGCTTGGAATCTTGCGTGCACCTGAAGATGACCCCTTTGAACTCTTCAGGGATGTCTCCATGACCTCCCCATTGGGCTCATCATCTAACCTATGGTGTTCCCAAGACCCTGGCGGCCAAGCGGCCGGATTCATCTCCAAGCTTTCGTCAACCTTGGAGTCATTGTACCAGGCCACATCAACAGCCCCAGGACGTTCACCGACGCGGGGTCGTCCATCGTCGCCCTGACCTTGAACCCCTGGAAGACCATGTACATGTCGATCTACACCACCTTCACCACCTGGTACCCAAGGTTGACCACCATCTTCAGGTTCACCCGAGTGATGCCAAGACCATGAAGTACCACCGGAGGGCCATGACCACCACCACGGAGACCAGGAATCCCACTGCCTATCACTAGCCCCCCCATTGCCATGACCACGTACTGCTGGACCAGTCGCCCCCATGCCACTGGTAGTGTGAATCCTCCCAGCTTCGCCACCTCTTCCCGTCTCCGCCAGCTCGCGACCAAGGATCAGAGTGAACTAGCCATGGATCCTCAGACCCCCCAACACTAGCTGCTACCTCGTCACCCAAGACACCGGCTGGCTCCTCGACGGGCTCTGCTCTCGAGTGCTCTCGCTCACCTGCTTCAGCGCTAACCGCCGCCGCAGCCCCCTTCCCTTCACTGCCAGCCGACCCTGGCATCGCTCCCGCACGCTCACCGACGTGCTCGTCCGCCTCGCCACCCGCCGATCGACGTCGGCACCTGCTTGGTTTCCATGACATGGCACGACGGCAACGAACCTACCTACCACGGTAACCCTTTTCGGGCTCCGCTACCACTTGAAGTGGCAAGGGGGAACGAAGGAGCCCATGCGACCTTTTCCTAGAGCGGACTCGAGAGTAAGGTGGCTGTACGGTCAACATCATGAAGTGCCGAACGAATGGGATGAGTTGCAGTTCAACTCTTTTGTTGCTAAAGGCTTCTCGCGTGTAATTCAGGTTTCTTTCATGTCATGTGGCTAATGTATTCAGCTGGAAGTTTCACACTGAGTAATTCATGCACGGTCTTGCTTTCTCTCCTCCGCTTTTCTCTTTCTAGGTCTTTCCTTCGTTGCTAGAGGCTTTTTACCCTGAGAATCCGAGATTGAAAAACGTCAACACAACACCACAAATTTTTCAATCGGGATTGAACTTGAAAAACACCAATCCTAGGATTTGTGTTTTTCAACATTCAGGATTGGTTATGTTAATCAATCTGGACCAATATCAAGGACCAATCTGGACCAATATTAAAAATCAATCCGGACCAATATCAGCGACCAATCTGGACCAATATAAACAATATAAAAAATCAGTTGTGGACCAATATCAGGGACTATCCTGAGCAATATTATTGCAGTGGACCTATACAACACCTCGATTAGACACCGGCGCCGGTGCTTAACTATTACCGTAAGAACCCCTAGTGTGACCACACTGTTTGGGGAAAAATAGAACTCCATAGTATCCAGTGCAAAAGTAATTCCACAGTATCTAGATGTCAAGCTACAAAAACGCAAGGGCAAAGTCATACAAGCATAGAATCAAGAACACGTTAATCATACTTTTGTCATTTCATATCATAGGCATCCTTAAGTAATTGTGGATAAGATCGCCAACGTCAAAACAACCAACGTCTTCCCGAGAATCATGACTTCTCTGCAAAAGATTGTGCACTCGCGTCTTTTGTGCCACATTGTTAGGCGGGCGGCTTCAAGGGATTGCTTGGTACATTAAAAAACAGGGAGCCACCTCACACACAAATGCACGACCCCTATGCAGTGCGGGGGTGCACGCCATGACCGGCAAAGGCCTTGACCATTGATAGGGTGGCACGTGGGTGGGGAGAGAGTTTTACTTGGACTAGACAGCAACGGTGCAGATATAACGTTTACAATTTTTTCAGATAATGCATCATGCACCTAGCCTGCCAATCCGAAACATGCATGCCACACCTTCTGTTCTCAATGATGTGGATCAGCTGAAACACGAAGGACAACCAACTAAAGCCGTGACGTTTCACAAGTCATCTTGACACCCTATCTGAAGCACTATCACTCTGTTGTCGGCTCCTTCGTCTATGGACCCCCCTTGCACAGGCTGAGACCATCCCGGGCCTGTGACCAATCTTGCTCCGCTGAGCGCTTCTGAGATGCAATCTGTGGGCTCAGGGCCGGCTGTGGGCATCCAGAGCCCAGCTTTGAATCTAATCAAACTGTGATTATTTCAAGCATGTAGAGTCTAAACCCTCATGGCCAGGGTCAAGCAGCCAGGAGCCAAATCGGGCAAATGCTCATGAATGGTGACATCAATGCCAAATGAGCTGCTTGAGATTTCGCATTCTTTGCCTCGACTTTTGTTTGCTGAAGGGCTGATTGAATCTGATGTCGCCTGCAGCCAAATCATCGCCAAGAATTCAATCAAGTGTGCATTGTAACCTCCAGCTCAGCGTCATCATTCCATGTTCTTAATCTTTCTGCAGGCAGCAGGGTTTTATCCACGTGCTACGCCTCAACCGCAGTGCTGCTACTGCCTGTGCCTCCGTTGCCTGACACGCCACATGCAAATCGTTCAATGAAACAAAACGAGCTAAAGAGAAACAGAAGAGAAACAGCACGTATGCTAAATCTGCAAAAGGTGAGATGCCAACAGTTTTTGATGACATAAACTTGAGGTACGGTCCTCACTTCGATCTGCACCCTGGGCGGCAGCAAACGCAGCTGCCACATCGCCCTGCAACCCCAAACAGATTTGACACTTGCTAAGAGAGGATGGTCCGGACTTTCATGGACATGTGGTCCAGTGAAACATCTTCCAATCAACTTCTGATCCTCGTAAAATGGAATTACTGTATATATATATATATATACACATGTCAGCAAATCACCTGTCAGTCACTTTGAGGTGAGCCAAATCTTACTTGTTTGGCTGTAAAACTGCCTCCTTGCACAAATGCACAAGGCTGCACGGAATAGTCAAACAGTCCAGAAATTGAGGCATGGCAATAAACATCAAAAACATGATAAAACCATGCAAACAAACTTTTCAAGTCACACATCATGTGGAAGAATTCACTGGCACGTGCTCAATGCTTCCTGATAACAAACTGTATGCCAATGCTAGTGGTTGGACCTGAAAAACACAAGGGCACCAGGGGATAGTTCGTTGGTCAAACACATCATTCGCGCTCCACCAATTCTCCTTGAGGCGGGCATCCTCTTCCAACGCCTGGCGCGACGGGGTAAGGCGGGTGGTCAGCCTAAAGTTCAAATCCCATTCAAGCAACCCTGGATGATACCAAAGAATATAAAAGCTTCAAAGGAATCTGCTTTTGCTTTTGGGCAGGACACCCATTTCTTCTAACGCTACTAAGCAGCATTGGTCTCTCCGTCTTCTGACAGAAGTCTTGAGGATTTGGAAGGGAGGACAATCAGTTTCCAGGCAAAACCAAGCCTTGGCTTTCTATGAGTAAGAACCATGAAAAAAAATCACCAAACTGTGCCTTTTGTTGCGACTCTTCGCAAGAAGAGATCCGCTGAACAATGTCAGACATCTGCTCCTGGAGCAGCGCTTTTGATGTTGATTTCCAAATACGATGATTTGATTGATGAGTGCTGACAATCGACCTGCACACAATCGAACTCGTGCACGATAAATTCTGCAGCGCAGGTAGATTTGCTCTTGAAAGATGTGAATCGACAATACGTTCGTAGCAACTACTGATTTGGATCCTGGTGATGGTGTCATTTTCCAACCTTCTGTAATGTTTCCGGTGTCTACCCACTGTAACAACAACAGCTACTACCACTACCACTACCACTACGACTACTACTACTACTACTACTCCTACTGCTTTAATGCTCCTGCTCCTGCTGCTGCTGCTCCTGCTACTGCTCCTGGTCCTGCTCCTGGTCCTGCTCCTGCTGCTCCTGCTCCTGCAACTTACGTCTACTACTGCTGCTGCTACTACTACTACTACTGCTACTCCTACTGCTACTGCTACTACTCCTACTACTACTACTACTACTACTACTTCTACTACTACTACTACTACCACGACGACGACGACTACTACTACTATCACTACTCCTGCTGCTCCTGCTGCTATAGTTTAACCGGCGTAGTAGTAAAGGCAGCAGCAGCAGGAGGAGGAGAAGTAGTAAATGCCGTTGTGGGAGCAGGTGGTAGTGGTAGTAGTAGTAGTAGAAGTAGTAGTAGTCGTAGTCGTGGTGGTGGTAGCAGTGGTATTGTGGTTGTGTGCTCATGGTGGTGGTAGAAGTAGTGGAAGACGACGTAGTAGTAGCAGTAGTAGCAGTAGCAGCAGCAGTCGTCGTCGTCGTCCTAGTAGTAGTAGTAGTAGTAGTAGTAGTAGTAGTAGCCTTAGTAGTAGCCGTAGTAGTAGCCGTAGCCGTAGCCGTAGCCGTAGTAGTAGTCGTAGTGGTGGTAGTAGTAGTAGTAGTGGTAGTGGTAGTGGTAGTGGTAGTAGTAGTAGTTGTTGTTGTTGCCGTGGCGGTGATTGCCTCAAGTAGTGGCAGAATGAATCTGCACATTGCCAGTGTTATCTATTGCCCTTTCATGAAACAGTGGCGGACCTGCATCACCAACATGTCGAGCTGACACTGTTCAGACCGATCATGCCAGGTGTCCTGCTAGGGCCAGCTGAAGTTGAGCAATCTCAACAACAGAAATGATATCCTTTCGCTGTTCCGTGTTAAACACAAGTTCAGAGCTCCAGACTATCATATTTCGAGGGAGAACCGCTGAACAAACAGGACACAGCAACGAAAAGCAAACCACACACAACAGATTGAGATGAGCCACACATGCTTGGGGTGTAGCTGTAAAGATTGTAAAGCGAAACAAGGCAAAATACAACAGTTGCTGTAGTTGAAACCCGCATTCGCATATACACACCTGTAAACGCATTTTCTCTCAACAATGCTCATGTTCAGTTGACGAATAAGCTGTGCGTTTGCCTGCAAAGTTTGAACCCGCCGTAGCTCAGCAGCAAGTTCGCCTGGGCGAAAGCTAGTTTTCTTCATGCCAGGCCAACCTAGCCATGGAAGAACGTCTAGTGCTGCATGCAGTTGTTCATAACATGCACTGAACTGGATAACTTGAGGCATGTGACATGTGGATTATTGTACTGCTTTGCTGAAAACATGCAACAATATCATCACATCGCATTTCATACTACATCCCATGTTCAATGCCAAGTCTAAGTGATGTTAGTCTAATCTGTGAATTTGCCTGAAGCGAAGTGAATGGTCGGTCATCTGGGAAGCGAGTCGAAACCACTCAAAAACTCTAGAGCAGTAGTAAATAATAGTAAATGCACTTACGGAGGTTTTCTGGGGATCAATGGGGAACTTGCCTCATGGTGCCAGGTGGAATCCCGGGGCAAATGGCATGAGGGTGCCTGCAGCTCGTCTCGCCAATTCCTTGTCATGGTTGAGGCGGGTGACTGTCACCTTGAATCACAATCACATACAGCATTTGAGTGTGCCCTCAGGTTGGTCAATGTACAGCTGGAAAAAAAAACAGTCAGGAGACATGGACAGTGCCAAAGCCGGTTTTGGTTTTGCTTGCGTCACTTCAACTTCCACACAGCAACCGGCCCAAGTATTGGTGGCCTCTTGCTGTCGATTCTCGAGACGCACTTGTTCATGAAGCCTTGCCTTAGTGCCAAAACAGGGCATTTTCCAACGCTGCTTGCAATGTGCTGCCAAACCAACATGGTTCGGACGCGACAACTACCTCTGTAGGCACTTTGGCAGTGCTTCCATTTTGCCAAAGCAACTGTTTGAATGTGATTTTACGCAATGCATAGTGTGTTTCCCGTGTGCAACAAAAACATGCAGACAGCACGGTTCCATAAGTTTGCATTATGTTTCTCCACTGAGTCCAAACTCCGCCACATCAACCCTGAAATCCTCGTTTTCATAGGTCATATTATCCTTCCTGTAACTTGCACAATTGACAATATTGCTGCGAGCACAAACAGTGCTTGGCTTTCGCATGCTGAAAACAACACTTGTAGAACAGCAAAGCAGTTGCATGCTTGCTAGCCGCTAGCCACTCTTACAAGCAGTGAACATGTCGATAAGCGGTTGCAACACATGCCATTCTAAAAGCGGGTTCAAAGGCGATATATTAGGTTGTATTTTCGACTTGTGAGCAGGCATAGGTCAGGACTATATCAGCTCTTTCCAGCTCGATGGCATGAAGCTCTTGCGCAGAGAACTCCTTCGACTCAAATGATACATGAAAAACAAGAAGTTTGGTTTTCAAAAGGAGGGTAGGTAGAGGTGAGGTAATGGCTAGAGTCGGCTAGAGGTAGCTAGTAAAGGGAGTCGCTAGTAGCTTAAGTAGGTACTACCGACAGGACACAGGATAGCTCAAGCTTCTTCAAGGAAGCTTCCTTGAAGAAGCGCTCGCACTATTCATTTGGTTCCTGTACTTTTAGGGAAACTTAACTTCTAGGTTCCTTTCTTCATCTTCTTCCCCCTCTCTTGTCTAACCTAAACATGTGTGCCTAACTTCGAGAGGATCCTCTTTGCAGAAGTATCAACTACATGGTTAGTTGTATTGTTCTGTGACAGCTCCACAAACATATATACAATTACCAATATATAAATAACTATCTTGACCAATCCTGCTGCTGGAACTGCTTGCGAGCATCTTCAGTGCGAGCTGTGACCTTTGGGCACAACACTGCAAACCAACAAGGAGCTCTCTGTGCGTGCTACAGCAGTTTTAGCGATGGCCTCCAACCTAATAGCAATGGCCTCCAATGGAGTCAAGGTTTCCAAACCGATAGTCCTGTTCCTTCAGTGCAAGCAGAATGCAGTTCCACGCCCGTGCACTTCTGAGCTGACAATCGGCCCCTCTTTTTGGATCTTTTAGGATTCTTTACCGTCAAACAGCTTGTCCAAATCAATGGACTTGTCTCCACCATCTGCATCAAGCAAACAGCCTCAGCACGCGGGTGGGCAACAGAATGGTGGTCCAAAAAAACATGAAACAACAAGTTGGCACAACTGGACAACGCATTGGCCATTGGCACAACACATAGCATTCACGTTGTTTGACAAATGCTGTGAAACTACAGAAGTGCCCCATCGTCGTCAGGTTTGACAAATCATCCTCTGTTGGTTTCTCACAAAACCTCGTTTGATTTTGATGGGACATCGCTGCTTTGTGCGATCATACACACAAACTCTTTGTCAATTCTGTAAGAGCTGCCAATGATCCTCAAAGTAAACACAATATGAAGCATCATTGTCATCACTACTGGCATGCCCCACAACTCCAGCACCCTAGCGCAATACAAAGCACCGTCTTTGAAAGAAGGAGGATGAAACTTCAAAGGCCAAACCACAAGAAGGCGCCACCCATCATTCGGGTACTGAAGGGGTGCAGCAGCCATTGAGCCCTTCAAAATGCTGCTTCTACGCCAAAGCAAACTGCTTCACCGCTTTACCTGAACCCTTGGAACATCAGGACATGTGCTGCTAGGCTGACATATTTAGACAACGACCGAAGCGAGAGCCTATTGCAGCCTACATTATTCTAAGCAAGCGCTATCGCTCAGCATCGTTTCTAGAAGCAGTCAGGACCACACCTTTGGCTTGTGGAGTTGTGCGGTTTCTGATCTGTCTGTACTTCGATGAGTGGGACTGAGGTAGGAGCATCACCGACAACCAGTCTCTAAATGCCGAACAGTTGCAGTATATGCGATTTGCACTCTGCGTGTTTCTTTTCAACGGTGGTCAAAAAGAACCCTTCAACACTACTGAAATGCCCCGTACGCATGAAGCCTCCTTTTCCGAAGATTGTGGAGACACAAATTAAGGCACCTCTCAACACCAGCACCCACAGCCGGTGTCTCTCTCTCTCTCTCTCTCTTTCTTTCACTCACAGGTACAACATCGAAAGAAACCAATTTGGAAACAAGTGACGCAACATTGCCTCGTCTCTGTTTCGGGCAGCCAAAGTCAGTGCTGTCGCGCCAGAATCAGCCTTTGCGTCGGCTCTGGCATTCGCAGCAATAAGCTGCCTTGCCGAGGCTGAAGTGCAGTTGGAGAGGAATAGTGGGATAACACAAGAAATGACAGAAACAAACATACAGGATTAGATAGGAATTGATAATACACAAATCCCCCACTGCTTAGGGGGTGTGTGGAGGAGGGGGGTCAATTTCTTATTTTAGATGGCTTACACCCTCTAAAAAGTAAGTTTTTTTGCACGCCGATGTCCCCGATCGAGAGCCGCCAAATGAGGAACAAAACATGTCAGTCAACGTCGGACAATGGAACGAAACAAAATCAATAATATCTACTACAGTCACAACCATCACATGGGTTGGCCTGGATTGACCTTTAGAAACATAGAAACATCATCCCATCAGATTCACTTCAGGCTATCCAAAGTATACCAGCCCACGCGTGCTTGTCAGAATTGACTGCTCTGCGGCTCTCTGCTCTTTTTTTGCGGTGCCACTACCCCTTAGGCAGCGTGTGTGCCACAATCACATTGATTGGTCTGGCGAAGGAAGGGTGCGGGTCCCGCGCAACGGAAGGGTGCGGAACCTGCACAAAGGAAAAGTGCGGAGCCCGCGCAAGGGAAGAGCGCGGAACCCGCGCAAGGGATGGGTGCGGAGCCCGCACAAAGGAAAAGCGCGGAGCCCGCGCAAGGGATGGGTGCGGAGCCCGGAAAAAAGAAAAGCGCGGAACCCGCACAAGGGAAGAGCGCGGAACCTGCGCAAGGGATGGGCACGGCAAGGGAAAAAAGGAAGGAAGGACGGACGGAAGGAGGGAAGGAGGGAAGGGGTGGAATCTGCACAAGGGAATGGCGCGGAGCCCGCGCAAGGGAAGGCGCGGCAAGGGCAGGAAGGAACGAAGGAGGGAAGGAGGCAACAATTAGATTCTACTATGAAGTGTAAGCCCCCCCCAGCCCAGCAATTAGATTCTCCTATGGAAAAAAATCTGCCTTGACTAAATCCTCCAGATTTAGTCGAGGCGGCGAGGCGGGCTGAAAAATCTAATTGTCAGGGGGCTTTACTAAAGAATCTAATTGTCGGGAGGTTTTCTATATAATCATGATGACCGAAGTCACGGTGCTGGAGTGCGATGTGGCACAATGAATGCACGGATTCATATCTGCATTTGGAAATGCATATTCTATTGCCTATTGTCATTGTTAAGCCTGCTCTAGCAAGTTGTGATCTGAATTTCTTAGCTTGCAAGTCGTGGTGCGCTTCCCTTGTCAACTATAAGGATTCACCTAGCAGCGGAATCACATGCAGCCACAAACGATCGGGCGACGTCATCCCAAATCAACCAAAACCTTGAAAACACCAAGGACAAAATCAAACTGGAAATGAAATTTCTAAAGGTTACCCCCCTCCCCCGATTTCTAAAACAAGGGGAGGGGGATATACACAAGAAACTAGCTGGCCCAAGTCCCACACACATATATTTCTAGAGAGGCCAATGGAATCTACCCAAATCGGGTCTTGGCAAGTGCGCAATCTACTTCCAAAAAAGAGCATACAACTCAACATGTTTCAAACACACATTAAGACCTTGAATGTCAGGCACCAGGTTCAAGTTTGCTGGGTCTTTCTCACTACCAACTTGCAACAATGAAATTCTCTAAACCAGGTCACAAGCTTAAAGGTGGGGGCATGTGGAGCTAAATGCTGCTTTCAGCTACCTTGCAACATCTGTGTGACCTTCTTGGGCTGCAAACATCAAAGCCTGGCCATTGTCACTTCGGCCCAGGTTCACATCTGCCTTCATCTCCTTAGATGACAAATCATGGCACCAACGAATGAAGGGAATATTTTGACCTCACCTAAGGGTCGGGACTTTAATCGGGAATTTTTATTTGCTTTATTGTTACTTTTTTGATTGTTGGTGGTCTGTGACTGTGTGGTTCTCAATGGGAAAGGCATTACAAGCAATTATTTTGTCTAGAAGAGTCATCAAAAGCAAAGAAAGCAATAATTAGAAACTCATCAAAAGAGAGATTTCAATGTAAAGGTCAAAAAAAGCGGTTTTGCCAGAAAAGTTATCAAAAGTAGCGATTGTAATGGGTAAAAATGAGAGATTGTGGCTAGTCAAGAAAAAGAGCGCCAGGGAATGCGGGGGAGGGCACAGCGCCTCCCTCGCAATGAACACAAAGTATATATAGTGCAGCGCCTCCCCCATCAATTGTCAAAAGAGAAAGTTGAATATAAAAAAGCATAAACAATAGGGACTTTACTAGACACCCCGTTGAGATTTTAATATAAATACAATAGTTAATAGATAAGTGATAAGTCATAAAAAGTAGAGATTTCGATAGAAGAGGCATCACGATAGAAATGTATTCCATTGTTTTGCTGCTGGTGCTCCTGCGTCAAGTGCTTTTTCGTATGGGCCGTTTTGCCCTAGACAGTCAGCTGAGCCCCATTCTCAAAGTGAGGGCCCTCTCTAAGGAACAGAAAGAGAGAGAGAGAGAGAAAAAAAAAACAAACAAACACAAGTTAATGCTCATAAAGAGCGGGAGGGGCGCTGAAATTAAAAAGAGCGGGAGGGGGTGCGCGGCAGGGCGGCGCCTGCCGCGCAATGAACACAAAGTGTAGCGCAGCGCCTCCCCCGCAATGAACACAAAGTATAGTGAGCATCCCGGCACTGAAACCAAAACCTCGAGAGTTGTGGGGGCGCGGGGGAGGGCTGGGTGAGTGTTCAGGTGAATCAGTGACTGAGAGAGAGGGGAAGAGTCAGGAAAGTGAGTGGTTAGATGAGTGAGTGAATGACTGCGTGAGCGCATGAGTGAAGAGAGAAAGGAATCAGTGCGACAAGAAAGAAAAAGAGAGAGAGAGAGAGAGACAAACGAAAAAAGCCAAAGCCAAAAGCCACAGAAGCCAAGAGCCACAACAGCCAAACCCACACAGAAGCCAAAGCCACAAAACCCACACAGAAGCCCAAAGCCACAAAAGCCAGGCAACCCAAAAGCCACAAAAGCCAGAAGCCACAAACGCCACAAAAGCCACCTAACCACTAAAAAAAACATACCACAAAAAAAACACCATTAAATTCCCCCTCCCCCGGCAAGGGCCTGAGATAGGACGCTGATGATCTTTGATCGCTTTGTGATACTATTTATGGTCTGGACAAATATGAAAGGACAAGAATATACAGAAATGAAAATTGCTTACGGCTTCGATCCAACATAGTTGAAGGAACACCTGCAGGAATCCTATCATATCATCAAAACGGCCAACTTGGGCTTCCAGTTCCAGCTCCAATTTTGTGCATGCAAGACACTAGCAGCTTATAAACCACATCGCTGTGTCCCGCCTTGGCAGTGCCGTGCCCAAAAAAACACTTCAACAAATTTTGGATTGCTGCCTGGTTGTGCAACTTGCTACCTGGCTTGTAGAGGTAGAGGATGATACGTGGTTGTATAATGGGCAGCCGAAGACACACTTAAGTACAACCTAGCTTCTGAAACACCAACTTTGACACATTGCGCACAATCAGTTGGTTCTATTCTCATCAATTCGCATCCTTGCCACTAGCTTGCTACTGCTAGCTAGTTTGCCTACCACCTCTTTTCCCTCAAGAAAAAACATGTTTCAACAACCCTTTTCCCAACCTGTGAGGCCAGGATCAGCGGAGTGGCCCCATCACTCCGGGCACCGTTCACAGCGGCACTGGCTGCCAGAAGCAGCTCAACCATGTCCTGGGAAGCTAATGGCATCTAAAGGCCAATTTCACAAATGTGGCAAATGACGACTCATCAAACGGTGTGGAATCTTAGGTCTTGGACTCAATTACCCACTGCTGGCAAAAGCGCTACTGGGCAAAATACCAAAGGTCTGGGTATATTTTAGCGCTACCACCCAATTGCACTGCAGTTGGCTGCAGCTGACCTTTCTACTCCAAGCTACTTGATTTGGCCTTCAAAGACACTAAAAACTCCCATCTTACAAATAGATTGAACGCGTATCAGGCGTATCAATTGGCAAGAAGTTGTTCTTACCCTGCTTGCTCGCAGTGTGTTTCATGCCTTTCAGCTCCTCTTAACTTTTTAGCTCTGAAGGTGTTTCCGCCACGGTCTTGTGTCTTCGCAAGGGGCTTGATGTTGCTGTTCAGCCTTGACGATTTCTTCGCACATCTTGGCAGCAAGTCGCCTACGTCTGCAGGTCTAGCTAGTGGCATTGCGTTTTAGCCATGTCCAGCAATGTCAATTGTCAATTCTTCCCAGGTCCCAAGTCAATGTAACAGTGCTGCTGTGATGTTGGACCGCGTTGGACCCAGAGTGCACAACAAAGCCAGGACAATGATTAGCAATCCATCACCCGAACAACCAATTTGCATCAATCTGCCTTCTCTAGTTCAACACAAAACGATCAAATGATCCGCATCGTGCCAAGACTCTATATGACCTTGCTGCGACGCTTGAAGCAAAGCAGAGGAGTTCATGCCCTGCTCATTTTTGTAGTTAACCACAGAGTTTGCTCGCACCAGTTCCTTCGCAACTTTGGCGAATCCTGCGATCAAACGTTTTCACTCAATACCACCAGATTCGATGTACGATGCACGACAGGTACTGAGCACCCTACCAAAGAAACACATTGTCCCCTTAGTCTTTGCACATCCTTCCAGTACAGTACAGGACAGTACCTGCAGCTTTCATAACTGTACCATTGCCTTCTGTCTCAGCAATCCTCGCTGTACATTGTGTTTTGATGCATTCCAATGGAGAGTCGTTCAAAGACCGTTGGCGTTGCTGGTGCCCCACGACCAAGGAACCTAGTTGAGCTGCAACGAGGAGCGGGCTGGCACCATTCTTTGCTACCTTAATCAGAAACATCAAGTCAGTGCAGCTCAACCACTCAAAAAAGACAATTTGACCATGATGGTCGTCCCTATCACCTCGCCAGTGTGATCAAGTAACTAGAAAGAAAACACATTTTTCACACAAAGACGACGAACCGCGCAACCCCCAATAGCCAAAGTTCTCTGCGTGCTGGAGAACACCTGCAATCAGTTCATAACAGTTTATATACTAATACAACAAGGCCTTGGCATCCCTTGGTGTGCCCATACTTGGGCTTTTCTGACGATCCAAGCCGGGCTAGCAAAATCTGAATGTGGTCGGTCCGCAAAGCCTTTCTGTTGCGGAGTCTGAGTTCCAGCCCAGCTGAGAGGCATGATTTGGGTCTGCGCGTTTCGCCAAAAGAAGTGCAACCATGGACTGATGACCCTCCTGGCAGGACCAATATGACAAGACAGCAAAAGCTGACAACAGCTGCCCATCGTTGGTGCGAGCCCAAAAAGAGATTAAACAACAAGAGATTGCCAGCCTCAAACAAACTAAACTCTGTCTCGCAATGTGCCTTTTTTTCCTTGCAAACGTTTGTTGATCTGGGTTCGTCTCAGAATTGAGGTCAGCCATCACACATGTTCTTTCTTGAACTCTCCATATTGAACTCACACTGATCTTTGGATGCAGTCCTGGACAGCTGCAAAAAGAGGTGTTGAATCCATAACTCCGACCTAAGCTGAAAAGTTGCTAAACACACTCAGTCAGAAAGGTAAACAATGTTTCTTATAAATTATTCACTGTTCCGGTAGCCTCAAGAAAGGGTCGCGACGTTGACCCTATAAGGTCACATTGCTGGTGGCCACCTCTGGGGCCAAAGTGGGGTTGAGATGTTTGAGACGATACAATAGCTTCTTGTTACTACTAGTAAGGCACTTGTTACTAGTAGCGATGCACTTGTTCCTAGTAGCTTCTTGTTACTACTAGCGATGCACCTGTTACTAGTAGCGATGCACTTATTGTGGAAAGAATGTTTGAGAAGGATGTTTCACGAACCTTATACACCTTGTAGTTGCAGCGCTGCTGTGATTGTGGTGGTTGATAGGAAGCATTTAATTAGTGCATCATGTGGCGACCGCTGGAGCATTGTTAAGGGTTACGACTTGAAACTGAAGTCAGCCTACTCCATTTCCGTGGTTTGCCCTCCTTTTTTGCTTGGTGCTCTTTGCTTCATTGGGTGCGCCTGGTGGCTGCAAAGCGGGGGTTCCCCGACAAGAACTGAACAGGCGTTTCAACACGGGGACTGACTAGGTTTGAGGCAAAAGTGTGAGTGCATTCACGCATTCAACCAAATGTTTAAGGAACGTTGTCTTCTGAACAGCACATGTCAAGATACGTAATTATGCTGTACCTACGAAGGTTGAACTTTGGCTGTTATCGTCTCCCCAGTCAAGGCCCGGTTTCATGATGTTTGAAGAACTGTTGTTTACACAGAAATTGTGGTTCCTTTCCAGTCTAATCCGACCATTGCATTTGGCCCCTGCCACACCGTCGAGTAAAGTAGGATGGGGTGTATGCAACTCATCAATTCTGCTCTGAGTGTACTAGAACAATCCCTGCTCAGCAGTTGCTCCACTGGTGCATCGAAATAAGAACGGTGTACTCAGTGCAGTGTTTGACTTGACTGCTTGTTGAACACAAAGCAAGCATGTGAAATGACATCGGTAAATGCCCATAGTCAGTCCATCTGACCTGTAGTTGGTTCCCAAAACACCAGCCTGAATTCACACAAGGCAAGGCACATGATTGACATTGGCCCCAGCCTGCAAGCCAAATTCTGTCTTCACAACTTGAGAACCCTTTTAGCTTATCTTGTTAAAATGACTTCATTCGGGGTGTTATACAAATTCTGGACAAAACGTTGGCACTCTGTAGTGCTGGGGTCGATCCTCTACACATGTTCGCAGTAACAACATATATATATATATATTTTTTTGTATATACATATACCTGAGAAGGAAGGGGACGAAAACCAGCCGCCATAAGAAAGATCAATATGGTCATGGGGGGTGAGTGCGAGATCCCTGAATGCTTCCCACCCCTTTTCCTATCACATCCTCCCCCGCTATGCCTATCCTGCACATGAACTCCCACTCCATTGGGGCGCCCTTTTGCGTTTGGTCAACAGGCCTCTGTTTTCCTGCCCTCAACGGGCCGCATCATTACATGAACTCGTACCCATATCAGGGCCCTTTTGCGTATAGTTAGGGGGCATCTTCATCGTAAAAAAAAAGCCCCCCCAGAAATTCAAGGATTTCTTGCAAACAGTCTTTGCCAACCACGCCCTCCTCCGCTACGCATGTCTTCCATATGAACTCCCACTCCTATGCAGTCCCCTTTTGCGTGTGGTTGACAGGCATCTTCACTACTTCAAAGCGGCACCCCCAAGATTTCTTGCAAGCCCTCTTTTCCCTCCGCTATGCCTGTCTTCCACCTTCCCCACAGCATTCTGTTCCCTCTCCACCCCTGGTCGAACACTATTTAAAGACGCGCATCTCCCTTTCCTGGAAGGGCTCCAACCACTTTTTCGCGTCCCGTTACCCCCTCTTCCCTATCATCGACATCAACTCTCACCCCTGGTCGAAGACGCTTTAGATTGCTTCCTGATCTCATTATGATGCTAATGATGCACTACTGGCCAAGTACATCACCTGCATCACAACACACCAGAAACCACTCCCAAACTCCAAGTTGTTTTCTTCGCTCTCCCCCACCAGGCTCTGGGTTCGCCCTCCGAAATTTGGCGCTGTGCAACCCCCCCCACCCCCTATACTGACTTCGTTTGCCCAACCCAACTCCAGCCTAGCCTATAGGCTTTCGTGAAATTTCTCCATATCTACATACTTGATCATGCCATGCGATGTAGGTGTACAATATAGTATATAGAATCACACATGCACGCTTATATATATATATAACATTATATAATGGATTCAATGACGTCAGACTGTCAAACCATCTCAGAATGCAAGTCTCCTGTTTTGGTGGGGCAAATCAATGACATATACAGTATTACATTGCCATTGCTTCTCTAGTAGAATCTGATCTCACAGTAGCAAGCCCCTCTTACTATACTGTTCATAAACAGTTTCCTCAAGCGACACACTTCCTCAAAGATCTTTCCTTTTTCCCAAGCGTTCCATTCCTTCGCTTTCGATTCTCGCCTGTTCCTCTTCCTGCTTCGTTTCGTCGCTTCTCTTCTTGCTTTGAAACATCTGGAATTCTAACTTGGACTTTGCAAACAAACATCAATTAGTTTTCCTATTTAATCCTTTACATGGAGATCAAACCAAACTCACACGAAGCCTCTCAAACTGACCTTCTCCAGCCCCGCAATACAATAACATACAATAACCATCAATAACCACAATCCTCTCGAATGTTCCGATATTGGGTCCCCTTCCATTCTTTTCTGAGAAACTCCAAAGCGGAATTTATGATGAGTAACGGCTCTTTCCTCTTTTTGAGAGACTGTCCTGAGATTCGCATGTTGTCTAATCTTAAGCCCTCAAAGCTTTGCACAAATGCCCTCACACCAGCTATGGAAGAAAACCTGGGAGAACCGAGTGCCTGGCCTTGACGGCCCTGAAAACGCTTAAGAATCATATTAAAGGACCCACAGGGCTTCAGCTCTGTTGTCTGTTGGCTGAACAATGATCAAATCAAGGGCGGCTTTCCGTTGGATATTGCATAAACATGCATAAACAAAGTCAAGAGATGATTTCATCATCATTTCAGCGCAGCAAACTCAGCGCCAAACCCAAGCCTCAAGGAGCACATTAGCTGCTGCTAGTTGATTGCCTTCTACAGCTGCAACTAGGGCAGTGGCACCCGCCTAGCAGCACAGCTTCGACTTCCACAACATTGCACAGCAAATCGATGTACGATCGGCACACGTCGTCATGTCAATCCGTTCCATCAAATTTCCCTGTTCTTGCTGTAAACCTTTCCCCTAGAAGAAGGTTTCAACAATTGTGAACTTATGATCGTGTTGAGGCTTGGAAGGATGCACGGCAAGCCACCCACTGCCCTTGTGCCACTGGCAATTGCTCTGCAAGCCTTCACAAAGCTACATTAATGACAATTGATACCAGGTGTTCTGTCGAAAGCTTGGAGACTCTCTCCAAGTAGGACCTGGTTCACAGAGTCCACTTGACATCTTGCTCGAACCAACCTCGGCTGACGACCAGGTGGATTCAACATGAACAGTATCATATTTATACATATTTAATCATATTTATACGATTCTATATGATTCTATATGTGTAATACATTGCAATATGATTCAATCCTCTTTGGTTTACCTGTACCTCCAAAAACTCAAGTCACTTGCTGCTCTTGAGCCTGCGAACAGAAACGTTGGGCCACTCATGCACCAAGCAACTGTGAGAGCACATCGCAGTGTGCCAAGTGTGAAGCTGCGATGATAGCACTCACACCATTCCTAGCAAACACAACCGATTAGCCTATACTGGCTTCGACCATCGACTTGTACTGTCGTCAACCGTCGACTTTTCTGACAAGTGGTACTTTACACATGCTTCACTCCAACGTTATGCAGCAAGCCAATGTTGTGTTTGATGCTGCACCGGCACCTGACGGGTAAAAGCAACGACTCGCACACAAACATAGAAATTGATTGATGCAAAAGCCACGCAAGATTCGAATTGGTGGCGTCCACATCAGCATCCGCTGCCAAAAGCACCTCCATAACCAGTGGGTCTCCACGGATAGCAGCCGCAACTGTGGCCTAGTTAGTTCAAACAGAACAACAAACAAACTCAGGCTTCTTTGGCCAGTTTGACGCCAATAGTTGTTGTTGGCCGGTGCAGCTTGTGCAGCAGCAGTAGCAGCAGCTTTTTCAAGAGCACCAAGCATTCGACACAAATATCACATCTATCAACAATCATTTAATCAACTGCAATGCCACTCACCGTTGACCAACTAAAGAAAGGTCAAAAAGTAGCTGATAGCTTGAAAGAACGAGCAAAACATATAACTTTAAATATGTGCCAACGTCCAGCCTGCAAGGACCAGGTTGTTTTTCTTGTATTCTTGCGACCATGAACATGAATGCGTAGCGAACAGCATTCTGATCTTTGGGAAACCAAGTATCAAAATGGTTAGCCATGGGTGCTTCACTTCACCAATTGTAAATGATGCTGTCAAGAAACAATCTGGCCAGTGTCATCTGGAGCGTTTACGTCTGCTCCTCAGTGACTTAAACATGATCTGACGCAATGGTGCTGAACTCGGCGTTTGACGAAAGTGACAGCTGAGATGATCTGAGGAATCTTCAAAGGCCCACTTCACGGGCCCATCCAAACTGGAACCTTAACAGCCGAAACACAAATTTAATTCCACTGAGCACACCTCAAACCCGCTTATTTTGACAAGCTGCCCGCCGCTAGGAGCTCTTGGAGTGAGTTAACCTGGAGAGTTTTCTCCCGCAAAACAAAACACTGTGGGGATTTAGCTTTGAGAAAATGGCTACACCATGTCGTACAACGGCCTGTTTTAGTGGTTATACAATCTATATATATATATCTCCCGACGGGTTCACTTTAGACAATGGGACGTTTGTGCAAATCGCCACGAATTTTAAAACAATTTTTTTGGGGGTTGACGATTATTGTGGGGCGGGGCTCCAGATAGTGTCCTTCCCGTCGGCCATCCCATTTTAATCACATGACTAATCGATTTCAATGTTGTGACATTGATGATAATGTTCACGAACCCTCCAAGATACGTATGCCTTGCTCCTGTGCAAGCGTTTGAATACTGTAGTTGATGTGTACAGATCTGATGTGCAAACATTGGAAATCAACAGGATTGGTTCTGCACCCTGTAGTATGAACACACCAGGAAGTGGTTAGCCGCTGGTAGGATCTAGGTCCTAGGTGAATGCTGTTGCAGGCACAGGGACGCGCGCAATGTGAAAGCCAAGAAGGAAAAATATACAATAATACATTATATATATATAAATGCAGGCGGGCTTGCTTAAGACCCCAATGCATTTGGTTGGTTTCCAAAATGTCTTTTCCCAAAATGGTGCACTCTTCGCAATTCCATGGGGGCCCGCTTCTAAATCTCCTTTAAACTTCAACCACAGTCAAACCACAGGGATGTTAAACATGAAGGCGTGTGAACTGCAAAAACTGTGAGAGGTGTCTAGCGCGGACTGCTGAGATGCTGGAGCTGCTGCTGCTGCTGGACTCCTGCAGTTGTTTCCACTTTTTGTTCTCAGAAATCTTCAGAACGACATAATTAGGCAGGACGTAAGAGCTGACTCAAAAGATTTGGATGTTGGATGGGCAACTGGTCAAGAAATGGACCGTCGTCTAGCGCGGATCTAGCGCCAGCCTAGCGCAAAAATCTCCGTCGATTTCTTTATCCTGTCAGATTCTTATTTTTCCTGCTTGCTTGTCGTCTTCTTGTTGTGCATTCTTCTCCTTCTTCTTCTTCTTGGCTTTTCTTTTTTTTGTTGTCTTGCTTCTTCTGTTTCCTGCTCTCTGCTTGTTTCTTATTTTTCCTGCTTGCTATCCTGTTATGAAGAAACCTAGCGCCAACCTAGCGCTGCCTTGCTGTATCACCATATTTTGGTGGGGGCCCGCTCCTAAACGAAAACTTGAGGCCAGGGGGAGAGGTCGAAAGCTAGCCGAATCGCACCGGATGTACTAGTTACATAGTCGGCAAAGCATGTAGGGATTACATGTTTTGGGAGGAAGGTTGCTATGTACATACTTTGCGCTAAAGAATGTAAATGTGACATCGCTGACTGGGAAGGGTACATTGGAACAACCCGGGTGCACTCGCTGGCAGGCACGAAGATGCGTGATCGGCAAATCTGGGGGGTAAATTTACCCTCCGCTTTTGTATGCCTTGAGTCGGAAAGATGCGTAAGCATTTCTGACATCATACGGACTGTACATACACTAGGGCGTCCGTAGTGTAGGAGAAGCACGGGTAAAAGGTATATGGAATAGAGTGTCTTGAGGAAATAGGCGGTGTATGGTTATTGCAAATCTGGGGGGTAAATTTACCCCCCGCTTATGTATGCCTTGTGCTGGAAAGAGGGGTAGGCATTTCTGGCATCACAAGGACTGTGCATACACTAGGGCGTCCGTAGTGTAGGATA
>CAXAMN010021309.1:45618-55726 GCA_963970005.1 Durusdinium trenchii
CCTTCAGAAAGCTGATTCCAAGGAGTGTACCCTCAAGATCCCTCAAGTTTCGTGTCTTGTAGGTTGCTCTTCTGATCGCAAGGGGTGTACCCGCAAGTTTGGTTTCTTGTAGTTTGCTTTGGTGGGTGTCTGATTGCAAGGGGTGTACCCTCAGGTTTGGTTTCTTGTAGATTACTGTCGTCAGCGCCAGGGATCAGCGTCTGGGATCAGATTCTAGCGGGACGGTTGGGATGGTCTTTACAGTCTTTGGTTGCAAAGGAAGAAATACGAGTCTTATCATTCTTGAGTGTTGAGGGGAAACCGTAAAAAGGTAATATGCGCGCGCGCCATCAGCATAGATAGTTAATTTTAAAACTTAAAGCCCCGCCACATCCTGAATTGAACTTCCGGGCCGAAATGTAATCGCCGAATGAATTAGTAATGCCATTGTGGGTGTCAAAGTGTGATAGTGGCGGGATTTGATGGAGTTGCACCTAAGATCACTCAGAGATTAAACGGTCTATGTCAAAATCAAAGCCACACTCTCCGTCTCCAACATACTGTCGGTCGCCAGAAGCTGAGACAGCATGGATCGAACCATCATGTCAGAGCTGGACGCAAGGCCAAAGGGTTACGTTTGGTTCACCTTTGCGCCAGGACAAGCTGATCTCCAGCGAAGAGATGACAAACGAGATGAAAGCTATGGAAACAACGCAGATGACCAGGTGGGCCCAATCTCTTGCTCGCCTCGTTGCTGAGCGTGGACTCTTGAATGATGTTAAGGGGCCGGGGAATCATATATGACATTGGCCAGTAGACATCAGAGCCTCCACTGATATAATTTTTTGGCCTGGGGCTTAGGTCCAACTGCTGGCCCGAAGACGGCCTGTGTCAACGTTTGGAGCGATTGCGCTGGCATGGCGACTGAGTGCATTGCGCTCAAGATTTTGCCACTAGTAGCATTTGGGACACGCGTAGTCACAAGCAAAGAGTCAAACAAACATAAGGTATGGTCGGGGTGGTTCTGATTGTCAAGTTTCCATTACTGAGCTGTGTTTGGGAAGCTGAGCTGTGTTTGAGGTTCGAAGAGATATCCAAAGCCACCGGCGGCCAGGTGCAATTGTCAATGAATTTGGTTGGGGGATGTGACAAAAACCCAGATTCCCTCCACTTTGTGGACACGAATTTCGCGCCTAGATCCTTGGCAAGTCTCATATCATGGCAACAATTCACCGCCAGTTTCTTCAATCAAACGAACCTGCAGGAATAACATTGAGGAGCTATTGCAATGCCACTGATGGACTCATTCATGTAGCGTGACAGTAGCGTGACCATCATGTGCCAACTATCATGCCAGTGTCATTAGATGGACAGTCCAGGTTCTAAACCAACATTGATGAGCTCGTGAAACTGAGGGGTGTTGGTCACTGACATGGCCCAAAGACGCATTGATGATGATAATGGCGACGTGCTTGTGTTCAGCGAGAAGGAAAACGATTGGGTTCACATTCCAAAAAACTTGGGTGTGTACAGCCTGGGTTTTCCGTGTACCCCATGGTCATTGTGACTTGTCAGCCATTGGAACATTGGTTGGAGTTCCTCAAGAGACATGTTTGCAGACCATCCCTGTGTTCTGCTGAAGGCGAGGGCTTGGCAAGGGCTGGAAGGACCCCAATAGTGCTCCATTCTTCGTCGGCATCGAAACGATCAAGAGGTGCGAGCCATTGGTATGGACCGTAGAATGTGCCCCTGGACTTCAAATGTTTAATGAAGCATTGCTGAGTGCAGGGTGTAGCGCAGCAGCTGTATTCATAAATGTAAGCATTCTAAGGTGGAGGGCATGAGCCAAAGATCCTCAGGCGATGGTGCAGCAGATGGAGTCAGTGATTTGGAAAAGGCTTTGCAGTATATTGAGAAGCAGCTGGGGACCTTGTACTTCATCTCGATTTTCAGGAATCACACACCGGTGCAACAGGGGTTCCCGGTGTTGAGGCCCCGATGTTATGCTTCTAGCCTAAAAAACATTTCATGTGAGACACAATCCATGAATGTTTTTGAGCTTTGAATGCTGAATGCTGAATCCTTTTGAGCTTTGACTCAGGCTTTGGGCTTGCTGCGAGGTGGAAATCTCGCAGTGGGTAATTTGCAACAGCTTTGTGAGAACCTCAAGCAGGAGATTACGATCCCCAACACAGTGGACTACTTCGAGTTCCTGTCACTCAAACGTCCTGATTCTGTTCAATGGGATCGACTTCATGCGCTCCCAAACCACAGGGCTCTTTGATCGCACATATTCCACTGGTTGGATTCCTCCGCCAATGTTCAACTCAAATTCATTCAAATCAAGGAAATGCTGGACCTGCAGCGGTGTGAATGCGAACTCAGCCCTTGGTCAGTTTGCTCCACCCACGCGTGCAATTGTGGAAATCGAGCTGCAATTGTCAAAATAAACAATTGTTGCGGTGACATCTCACAACATTCAAACTGCTGCTTCTATGAAACACAACATAACCAAACCAAACATGACCATGAAGTCACAAGCCGAGCTCTAAGGATGCAAAGGGGCCATCACTTGTTCGTGGCGGAAGGTACATGCTGAATACCTCAAGGAACATAGTCACTCGGTGAAGAGATCGTTGCTGCGCAAGAAAACAGTCATGATTCTGACTCTGATTCATAAGCTGAACTGTTTCACTGACCGGTTGATTGTGACTGACTGAGATTCTGATTCTGAATGACTTTGCAGGTGACCTCATGAACATCAACTTGGCAGAAGAGTCAGGCAAAATCACTTTCATCGAGCTCCTTACTTTGCAGTTAGCAGCCAGCCTTCGTCTTCATCAAACGTCTCACGCAGCAACCATGAACCAGATCATGGCCAAGAAGTCAGTATGAGATCGTTCAAACTCAGGCTTTTGGAGACTGCTGGCATCAAGCAAACAAATTCCGCAAGGGAGAGGAATATGTTGAACATTCTGAGCTACATTTCTGCTCCGCTTCAATCCAGCAGGGTCATCATCGATAAAAGCCAGACCATCAAGCGACTTGGAATCATCCAATCCTGAGCCTTTGTTGTGGTTTGCATGCATGAAATACCTTAAAGCATAATTTTCCTTTAAGCATAGGCGCTGCCAGCTTCGACAAGACGGATGCGTGCCTACCCTCGCAACGAGATCTTCCATCTACTGTATGGGTTTAGGCCGGGAGCTTCGGGAGTCAGAACTCGCAACTTTGATTCTTGGTTGCAAGCCTGGCTACCAATTTCTACTATTATAGACGACTGATGTCTGAGCGCTGATCATGAACGACAACTTGTGACAACTAGTGATGCTGCAACGCTGCTAGCTTTTCATGATCCTTAGGATGGGTATTCCGGCGTCAACGAGCTTTGAGAAGCAAACGGGGCCGGCCATCCGCAAATTGCTTGGAAATGGCATGCACACGGCATCCATTGGGCAAGTAGTCGGGCTCGGGGTATTGATCAAGTCTGGACTCATCCATTAGCCGAGTCATGATCTTACAGGCTGCAGAACTGGCCAACTGGTTGGAAAAACGGCTTTGACAGATCAGTCAGGTGTCACTTCATTTTCAATTTCAATTGCTAGCCTACGATTGAGTCCTCATGACCTACTGTTGTCACTCAAGTCATCGAAGCTTTTCAGATTCAGATTCAGATTCAAGCATAATAATTGATTGACCCACTGTTCAAACTCAGTTGTCACAACTAAAAGGTCAAACTCAATCATAGTCAAACTCACCTACGTTCAAGAGAGCGCATGTCACTCATAGAGAATCCCCGTCACTCGTACCCACGTTCGGTCCCTTATAGCTTTCACGTCACTCGTACCCACGTTCGGTCCCTTATAGCTTTCACGTCACTCGTACCCACGTTCGGTCCGTCCCTTATAGCTTTCACGTCGCTCGTACCCACGTTCGGTTCCTTATAGCTTTCACGTCACTCGTACCCACGTTCGGTACCTTATAGCTCTCACGTCACTCGTACCCACGTTCGGTCATGTCCCCGACAACCAAAATTTTCAATTTGTCATTTCATTGTGAGTCTCTTGTGCAAGCAAGGTGGAGGTGCTCCATCCCCGATGTACGGTCGTACCCAGGTACGGCCGTACAACAACCTATGATGGAGCTGGCCCACGTCAATGAACTACAATAGGTAGCATCCTATGTTGTTGTACGGCCGTACCTGGGTACGACCGTGCGTGGGGGATGGAGCACCTCCACCTTTGTAGCACGCCAGAGTCAATGACCTGTTGATATTGAGGTTTCAAGTCCCGTCAGTTGTGGCAAGTAGTCATTGCCATGGCTTTGGATGGAGCGGATGACTCGGAAGTCCGGAAGGCCTTTGGCCTGGCAAGGCGTTCTGCAAAAGGTACGCCAGTGGAACTTGAAATCGCGGAGTTGTTCAGTAAAGTGGTTCGTGCTGGCACACTCCAATCTGAGATCGAGGAGGCTTTCAAATTTGTGCAATCAAGTTTGGAGGGGATCCTTGACTGCATCTAGAAGCTGACACATCCAACTGACTGATGAAGAATTCAGAGTCTGAAACTGGTCTATTCACTCAGTAGCTTTGGCTTGCAGGAGAGGCGCCAAAGGACAAGCTTGCCCAACCAGACCTGTGAATGAAGTCGCATCAGCATCTGGGCCTATGACAGTCGGTGGCAGTCTGTCGTACCTCAAGCTCTCAGAGACAGCCTGTGTAGCGGTCAACCCGAAGCGCATTGAGTTGGTCATGCTTTCGTGGAATCGGATGCCGACAGATTTGAATCGCCAGGATCTCATTTTTCCACATTTCTGAATTTGAGTGAGGGTTTTGTGGATGCCTTGATTGCCAATATGCCAAGGTGTTGTTGTTGGGACGATTCAAGTCAATGCGGACCCCTCCGTTTGGAGCGGGACTGACTATGCAGATATGATTCGATCATCTGGAGATGCCGAGTAAGATCCTTAAAACGATTCTGCGTAGTTACTGCTGCGACTGATTTCAAAGTTATGTTACTTTTCATGCGCTTAGTAGCTGCGCATGATGTCTTGACATGTCACGGAATTAAGGGTGGCAGCGGCATGTTTGCTGTGCTACTGGCAGAAATCAAACGATCATGTCCTCTACTGGATGTTGGAATCGCTCACCGACGTGGTGTTGTGTCTTTCCCGACAAGGGAGTGGAGCGGACTATCTCCTAGCAAAGTTTCGATGCTTTTTCGCAAGAAAGCCAAACTCTTGCCTGCAACAGCTTTGTCACGCTTCATATAAATGCTTACTTCAGAATACCGCTGCTCAGGGTCCTATGAGGATGAAGAGAAGGCCAGGAATGTGATGGGTCTTTCTGCAAGGGCAAAGTGCTTGGTGCTCCTCGAGCTGACGGAGTGTTTGGGAGACAAGCCAGAGGTTGTCGCCGCAAAGCTTGCGTCGGATTGGTCGCCCGAGACAGTGAAAAGATATGTGGCGGTTGCCAGAAAGCTGAACTCCCAACCAACTTTGCTACAGTCGATTGTCCAACTCGAGTACGAACTGGGGAGGGAGAGTTTTCTGGACGGGATAACCGCCCTGCGAAGTTTGACTGGTCTCAATGTGGAAGAACCAGACGCTGTGTTCTTGGCAACTTGGCTGCAGATTTTCATTTTGAAGCATCCAGTCTACTGTTTGAGCATGTTTGAAGTGATCTTCCTTAGTTGGTCGGCAGGTCAACATCATTGGGATGGAGCAACGGTGCGGCTTCAGGAGGTCTGGAAGCATCGTGCCTTTGAGGCACTGCAAAGGCAACTTTGACATTGGGACCCGCATGAAGTATGTGCTCATCAGGAGGGACCTCTTTCGCCATTTGGCCGGATTGTTCAAGCACTTTGAGAGCGATATCATGGCCTACTCAGAAGTATCCTGGTATTTCAATTTCATTGGGACTGAGCAGGAGGCTGAGGGAACCGAGTCGCCTGAGGAAGATGCGTCAGCGTATGTTGAAGTGTCTGCATACGCTTCCAAAGCTCCATTGATGCGGCTTTGCACCAAACTCGCCAAGGGACATATGGAGTTGCCGCTTTGCAAAGTCACGATGCTTGGACTGCATTTATTCACACTCACGGCCCCGTTCCGTTTTACTCATGGCACCGTTATTCCCGCACCACTGAAAAGACCATTTCTGAGGAAAGATTCGGTCCCTGGCAAAAGCTTGAACCTGAGCAAGGACGATAGCCTTCAGAAGCACGTGGACGGGTGTCGGGAGAAGTACATGTGGCTCGGACATTGCTGAGTCATTGAAACTTGAGTTGTCATTGAATTGTTTTGTGATTGGCATTGCTTGTTTTGAATTATTGTTTTGGCATTGCCTTGGCATTCACTTGCTGATCAAGGCAAGACTTTCCGCCAACGCCTGCTGTGGCTGTCAAGCAGGCCACGATGAGGCACGAGTTCTTGGAAGTGACCATCAACAATGATATCATCTCCGAACCTGAGTACCTCGAGGAATTGGCGAAATACAACACAATGGCGACAGCTCACGAAGCCAGGACAATCCAAGAGCATCTTGGCTTTACTTTTTTGGCGTCTTGGGCAAGACTTCTTTTTGTACATTCACACAAATGCTCACTGATCAGGCTTTTGAGCTGATTTTGATCTTTTGCTGAGGTACATCGCAGCCAGAGTTGAGTGGTTGCTTTGGCCAAACGGAACAGATGGACGAATGGAGAGGCTACCCATTCTTCGGGAAGCTGCGGGCCCCAAGCTCATGCTATACGAAAGCCAAAACGATGGGCTGTTGGACTATGATGAGGTTAAAAAGCGACGGGTCAACGTATTTACAGGGAGTGGGGTTGGCACTTCCTCTTCAAGAGTGACAGAGGTCATTGATATGTTTGAAACGATGCAACGCACAAGTGCGCCTGAAGCTCGTGACAAGTCATCTTTGGCGGTGCTCACAAAGGTTGACAACCTCAGGACCAAGTCGGGATTGGATATCATCCGCACGAAGCTACCGCGCAAAACAAGCACTGCAGTGATCACGTTGGACCCTGAGCACTCTGACTTGCTGGCCCGAATTCGCCGAGGTAAGAGGGCATTTGGCGCCTTTGGTGGCATTATCCCGCCATGCTACATTGGAGTGTTTGTGCGGTTGCAAGGCTGAAAGGTGTTTTGACTGGTTTTTCTGTTTCAGTCTCTAAGGCGCACACATCGAAGATCGGATGGTTTTGGCCTCACCAAAAGGCTTTTTGACAGCTACAACAACCATGAAGCACCTCAAGGGTGACACCTTCTTCAATAGATGGAGCTGTCCTTTGATTCCATTGGGGAGCATGCCGGTGACGAAGCAGACCGAATACGACAGTATGTTTGCTGGGGACACATCTTCTGACCGGTTGACAGAGGACTGCATGATTTGAGTGCTGCTATTGTTTTTGCTGCGGCTATTTTATGATTGCGCCTTTGATATTGAAATTGATTTTGATATTACTGATGATATTGATTGTCTCGCAGGATATCGGTCAGGAGGGTGAGATGATCGTTTCGGACATGGTGAAGGACGACGAGTGCATCCCGTTCCCCCATGAAAGCCATCAAGTCCTTTCTCAGGAGCTCTTGCACATCTTCAATGCTGGGGTGCTGGTGGCAGTTGGGATTGGAAGCGGATACTCAATCCTTGGTGGCCTCCTTGGTGGAGCAAGAGTGGTGGCGATTTGTGCATCCAAGGCGCACCAGAAGTTTGCGCAGAAGAATTTGACCTCTTGGTTGAAGGAGACTTAATGTTAATCAGATATCTTTTACCTATGTAGTGAATCCCTTTTGGTTATGTTTTTATGGTTTGTTTATGTTTTTTTGGTTAATGTTATTGTAATCGTTCCCATTTCCTTAAGCAAATCCAAGGAGAAGAAGGTTGTGCCTGGGACTGCGCTCGCCAAGCCCCAGCATTTGGTCCAGTATGAGCAGAAGAAAGGCCGATCTGTGGGAGGCGCCGGAGGCACCACGAAAGCAAGCCCCAATGGCAGCTCAGGCAATTCGACCGTTGATGTGACCCCCAGCCCTGCGTCCACTCCAAAGTCTACTGTGGCTCCCAGTGCACCTTCGAATGGCACGCCACCTGTTGGAGGTCCCGGAAAGAGCTTGTTGGCGAGCTTTGGGACCGTAGCTTTGTGAAGGAGCTTCGAAAGTGTGGAGTTTTGATCTTGAGTTTTGATGCACTGCATCATTTGGAAAGCACACCTGCGTGTGTTTGGTTTGCGCCTTACTGTCTGACAGTAACAGGCTGATCTGTGGGGATCGGATGCGTGGCAAAAATGTTTGGAGCTGTAGAGCAGTCTGATTGTGATGGCTAGCTGTCATGCGCACAGTTTGTTCACAGACTTCACACTCAAATGTACATGCTCACTGCGGTACTCTGTTCACAGTCATGTTCACAGTCATGTACGTGCTCACAGCGATTTCAATCGACCCGGATTTTAGTCAGATACTCAGATTTCAATCGACTCAAACTCAGTGTTCACTTATAGTACTTGAGCCTTTCAACCACGGTCAGTCCCTCCCCCACTTGCAGTGCAGCCTATGGCTTTGGACCTTCTCTCCGAAGCTGCACGGAAGAAAATAAAAAAAGAGGTGTCATGTTTGCATGTGGAAAGGGTTTTGCCAAAGTTGGTGAAGGGATTTGACTCCATCTGTGACCAGCTCTGAGGTAAAAGACATATTGGAACGCAACGAGTCTGACATCACATTGAGGGCGTTGACACAGCTCGTAACGAAGAAAACAACGATCGACTGCGAACCTTGGCTGTCAATTTTGATTCCCTGACTCATTGACCCACTGCAATTGTTAATATCTGACCCACTGCAATTGTTAATATCTCAGGAGAAGGGCCCTGGATATGTTGTGGTGCAAAAAGTTGCGATGAAGTACCGGGAAACGCCGAAGCCTAGCAAGACCGGACAAAAGGTCCTGGTACCAATGTTTAAGAAATGAGGTTTGTCCGAGTTGCGCTTGGAGGAAAACAGCCTGAGAAGCCAAGATGTTTCACTAGTAATCGCGAGAAAGGGGATCTAGTGATGTGTACTGTGTAGTGATGTGCATGGCCCGGGGGGGTGTCATTGTTCCTGCATGCTTGAAATGATTGAGGTCAATGCTCCAAGCGGCTGGCCCATCTGCCAAGGACAGAACTGCGATTAAGGGTTCTTTTGCCGCTAGGACATTGTCAATCTCAGATTGTTCTGAAGGCATTTGAAGTGTCACATTCAGATTCTTCTGCAAGCGTTTGTTCTCAGATTCTTCTGAAAGCATTTGAAGTGTCACATTCATATTCTTCTGCAATCGTTTGTTGCATTGCATGTCATATACGTTTATGGACTCTGATGTTGACGTTGCTGTTCCTGCCATGTGTTGCTCAATCATTAATCATGACAGGGTAATTAGATCTTTGACAGACTTGAGTTGCACCGAATCCTTCATCACCAGCAGAAATGTCAGACTACGATTTGAGATCACCACCAAAAAGCATTTTGACATCTTTGCCATGTGATCACCACCAAAAAACTTTGAACACCTGCGCACGTTTGCGCAGGAGATTCCAGACCACCCTCAGGGGGCGGGTAGAGGTGGAGTTTGCTGCCCCAAGGATCTAGTGAACAAGTCTCGTATTGAGTACAGTTACTTAGTCAAGGATGGCAAGACGACAGGAAACTGTTGCGTGCAGGCGTTCATTGAGAGCGCTTTGGAACAAGGTGTGAGACCGGGATGGAAGAAAATGGGTGATGCGAAACGGTGCCAAGAAGGTAGGAAACTTGCATGCGATTGGGCTTTGCAGAGCCAAGACAAGAAGTTCTGGGGTGGCTGTAGCTTCCAAGAAGCGGCGTGGGCCATCAGCCACGTACCCTTTCAGAAATGGACCAGCCGCCTGCGGCTCACTGACGTTTGGGCTGACATTGCTTTCTTGCAGGCCCTGGCATGCGCTCTTCAGGTGGACATTCTTCTGATTGACGACTCCCCTGGAGCAAAACTACTCGGCGTTTCTTTGATGGATGGGTCGGATGGGGATAATTGCAAATCACTTGTGCCCATGTGTATGCACGCTCACTATCATTTTTGGCCGTTGGTGCCATTGGCTTCTTGTGTGGTCGAGCAGGTCCACCTCACTTTGAC
>CAXAMN010021310.1:9512-31640 GCA_963970005.1 Durusdinium trenchii
GCTTTGCTTGGCTTTGCTTTGCTTGGCTTTGCTTTGCTTGGCTTTGCTTTGCTTGGCTTGGCTTTGCTTGGCTTGGCTTGGCTTTGCTTGGCTTGGCGTTGCTTGGCTTGGCTTTGCTTGGATTGGCTTTGCTTGGCTTGGCTTTGCTTGGCTTGGCTTTGCTTGGCTTGGCTTTGCTTGCTTGCTTGCTTGCTTGCTTGCTTGCTTCTTTGCTTGCTTGCTTCTTTGCTTGCTTGCTTCTTTGCTTGCTTGCTTCTTTGCTTGCTTGCTTCTTTGCTTGCTTGCTTCTTTGCTTGCCTTGCTTCGCCTTGCTTTGCCTTGCTTTGCTTTGCTTTGCCTTGCTTTGCCTTGCTTTGCCTTGCCTTGCCTGCCTTGCCTGCCTTGCCTGCCTTGCCTTGCCTTGCCTTGCCTTGCCTTGCCTTGCCTTGAGAAATGAGAGTCCCACTGTGGGGGCCGTTGCGATTGTTATGTTTTTGGCAATGTATGCTTAGCTTAGGAACCCTTCGGGTCACCAATGTCCGCACAGCTGTTCACCAGACGTTGGCGTAAGAAGGGACTAAACTTCGCCACGCAACGCACATGTGAAAGCGAAATTCCCAAGCAAGAAAAAGGCTTGAACAGTGGCGCCAACAAAGAATTTTGCAGCACATGGTGGCCTCGCGCACGCGCCTGTTCAGCGGAAGCGTGGAAATGATTAAGGATGAAGTTCCAGCACCACAACATCATGGACATGTGCAGGACAGAAGGGAAGGGATGCAATATTGCTCTCATCACGCTGTCAGCCGACCCTGCCGGATCGACGCGCCAGCTTCGAGCATTTTCGACCGTGGCAATACCCGTAGGGTTTACATGTGGCAACACGACAGGCCCCTCAAGGGGTTGTTGAATCGTTTTACAGAGCAATGGTTGTGTTTTGATTTTTGATCTTGCTTTAGAGTTGGGCAGGTGATGTGGCCTTTACATATATACATACACCCATACTACCAGGACCGGTGCGGTACAAACGTTATGACGCTATGAACAAACAGGGGGTGAACTCCCCATTTGATAGAGAGATACAAAGGCTTTAAGCCCCCAGAGAGACCAGATTGCACCAAAAAAAACATAATTCAACCCACCACCAGACACAAACCCTGAGAGATTTGAGGCTGATGGCTTCAAAAGCCCAAGGGAACCCGCCCAACGACAGGTTTATTTAGCGGAAAGCGGGTGGGACTGAAACTGTAATCTCCCACGGTGATCCATCCACACAAAATGGGTAGCAAGACCCCTTAGCAGAATTGCCCTAGGTATACCAAAGCTTTGAACCTTCAAAGTGCCTTCAAACAATTGTGTTTGATGATCGTGTGTGCAAAGTGTTGTCCTCCTTGACACAAGGTGCCAAAACGTAAAAAAAAAAAACATGCCGCAGGAATTTGCCAAACATCGTTGCTGGCAGTGATCATGGCATGTCGCACGTCCAGTCCACAGGTTGTAAGACCATTAAGGTTGATAAGCCTCGTGGAACGAGGTTGAAGCATCTTACAGAATTGTGTACATCACTGTAAAGGCGCTTCCCCCGCACCCGGAAGCTGTGGCCGCTTGATGTCAGTGATCCATGGTATTGTGAAACATCAACTGGTCAAAGTGGCGAATTTCGTCGAAAACGCCAAAAAAAGTGCTGGCAAGCACTTCTTACGGCTCTCTGTCGCAAAGCGGCAGCCAAAAAACGTAAACGATTGAAGCAACATAAACTATGCACTAGGACTTCGCACCTGCTGTTCTGAGCCAGAAAGGGTCTTTGTCTTGGTGGTTTCAAGCTTTGAGATCCTCATTGGCTTTGAGCCTCTGAGCATGCGCGGCGCTCGAAATGGTCCAACCTATTCAAAGGGCGCCCATAATTTGAAGAGGTAGGTCGCTTGAGAGCGTGTTCTAGGGCCTAGGATGGATTGATCCTTTGGTGTCATAGTCCAGAAAGCATCTTGCCATTTGCAATTGGTGGACTGTTGTCAGCAAGGATTGTGGAGAAAAAGGCGCTAGTGTTTGTATGGTAATTGGCCTCTGCTGGAGTTCCCCCAGGCGGGGCTAACACCTAAACGCATTGGTGATTGGAATTAGACTCCACAATTTGGGGTTTATAATACAACCACCCAGAGTCCCTAGAAGTAGTTGACGGTATTGTTTTCTACTGTAGCCAACGGACGCAAACCTGTAAACGTAAACGCGCGTGAACCCTTGAGCCCGTGTCGCGTAAGCCCGCCTAAACCTGCGTCAGCCGGCGTAAACCCGCATAGACCCGCATAAACCGCGTCAACCGGAGTAAACCCGCGTAGATGTGCGCACACCCGGGAAGGAAGTACCTCCACCAGCAGTGACAGCCGCCGGATCGAAGATCAACACTACATTGGTGTCCCGTTTCACCAGCTCGGACGCTCCCCGCTGGCGCGGGGGAGCTGCCCGCCCTTTCCGACGCTTGTCGTTTAAAAGGGCGAGCGTAACCTGAGCTCTTGCATCGAAGCCGGCAGCCGCTGGAGCGACGAGTCCGTCACTTCCCTCCGACTCCTCGCGCAAGCCCGTGCTCGAGCCGTCCGTGCCGAGTTGAGGTTCTCCCTTTGCTCTCCCCCGACCGGCGGCGCAAGCTGCCATGCAGCCCTTTGCGACAAGCCTCCTTTTGCAACCTTGTCCTCCCTGTGGCTGATTCAACAGCCCAGCTGTGTGGATTCCCCGACAGCCCGCGGGCTGCGCCGCAAGGACCGTTGCGGCGTCACGCTGTTCGTTCCCACCCCCTCTGGTGGACCAGGCGCTAATGCCCACCGCCCCCTAATTCGGGATAGCGGGTCTTTTTTTGTCGCCGTGCTCTTGAGATGGGGTGCTTGTCATGGCGCGCAGGGTTGGTGCTATATGGCATATACTGGTCTCCGATTAAGGTTGCGTATGTTATGGTTTCAACATCTGCAAACTTGGAATTCTTGATTGCTTTTGGGTCTGCATGGCATTTTTCATCCACACTGCCCGCTGTCGTGAAGCTCGCTCACGTGCACTCGCAAGTGTCAGTGTTCGGCTTTTTGAACCTTTGATCTTCTGAGGTCCTGGGCCTGAATTGAACCGGACAGAGAGAGAGAGAGAGAGAGAGGGATGCTCATTGCTGCGATAGAGCCAGTTGTCATGGTCTCCGGTGATCTTTTTCCACCATGTTGCTGCCAACCGTTTGAGGTTGCAATCATGGCAGTTACTTGGCTGAATACCAACTGGGTTTGTATTTTTTGGCGTGCACTTGCTGATGTAGTGGTTGGAAGTTCGACTTGAAAGATTCATACCCTCGAACCATACCTCGAAACATACCCTCGAATCATACCCCCGAATCATATCCCTCAAAAAGGCACATGTAAGAACCAGGTGTTGGTGTTAGGGTGAAATTTTTGGTTGGTCTTTGTGCCTTGTAGATGTCCGTGAGCCAATGGTGCATGACGTTTGCAACGGTGTGATCCATGGGCACTCAATTTGGCCAGAATTTTGTGTCTTCTTGTGGGAAGAGCAAAGGCTCACATCCCAGGGGTACTGCTAATGTTCCCATGTGCACTCTTTTGGGAAGAAGGGCCAAAGGACCACCTTGTTTTGCAGAATCTAATGGTCAAACGAATCACACCCAATTCATGCCCGATTCATACCCGAATCACGCACTTCCACACAGTTTCGCACCCATCTCACACCGTGGTTGTTTTGGTGGAGCCAGCAGGAAGCCACTACTGGAGCCTTTGGAGGAAGAGTGCGATTGCCTAGTCTGCCCAGCATTCAATAGATGCTGTTTGTTTACTGCCTCGGCGCAGAGTGGGCCCACTGCTGGAAGTCCAACTAATCCAACAATACAACTTCAAAGGTGCGAATCATCTGCGAATCATACCCTCGAATCATACCCCCGAATCATACCCCGAATCATGCCCTCGAATCATACCACCTATTCAACTTCCCGGCCCGACTACGGTAAAAACATGCACACCCAACTGTGTTGATAGATGCTGGAAAAGTGGGTGGCCTTGTTTTCAACCTAGGCCATGGTGGGGTCTCGGTCTCGCTCTTCGACTCCCGAAACCCACATGCCGTGGCTTGGTTCCATCGCCGCAGCGAAAAGACGGCAGACAGCTACTCGTAGCTCCAGCGCAGCGCAGCCTTGGATGGATTTGGGCGAACTTAGGTACATCAATTTCAATGACTTCCAGGATCCTTGTTTGGACTCCACGACGGCTACTTGGCGGATCCAGCATGGTCATGCAGGTTGGGCCAAACACAAGTGTTTTGGGTGCCAAGGATGGCAGTAAGACTCCTTCTGATCAAGAGCACCCGGCAAGTCGCTTTCTCAGAAAACGGGTTCCAAAAGATCGGCCCCAACGTGCTTGCTCCCTTTGCGATGCCACCTTTTTTTTTAAAGAAAATTGTTTTCATTAGGCATCTCCAACATGAAGTTGGTCTTCGGTCTCTTGGAACGTGGTTTGCCATCGCTGCACTGTGGCTACCGCACTCCTGACCCTTCCCCAACGAGGACTGGCCTGCCCAAATGTTCCTCGTCAGAAATTCACTGCAAATGATAGAGCGGAGCAGGATGAGGTCAAATAGAGCCAACTAGGACACAAACGTATAGGGTAACTTCATGGCTAGTGCCCACCCACAGCCTTCCTGCTGTGTTGAAGGTTCCAGATTTGCCTCTAGCCTAGGTGGTGCTTACCAAGAGTCTCGTGCTTAGCACAATCAAGCTTGCCATAGCTATGTTTCAAGAGAAATTTTGGGACCCACTTGGCTGAGGTTTGTCGAAGAGGACTCATTTTGGAAGTGTCATCGCAAAATTCTCAATTCAGTCAGGGACTCCTATAGTTTGTGCTTAAAAACTCATCATTTCTCGAGCACCTTCGTGCATGCAACAAGGACGTGAACGAGACGCAGGTGCCTTTTACACAGCGTGGGCGGCAGCCAGCCACGAAAAAGGCCAGCCAGCCTTTGGAGCATCAGATGCTTATTGGAGGTTTTAACGCCTAGATTCCTAGATTGTTACCAACAAAGGTTTTGAACGCTTTTGGCCTCCGATGTTGGAATCACACCAGCCACGACTTTGGGAAACCATCTTCTTCATGAAGGAAGACCACAAGCTCACGTGGTAGAACAACAGGTAGTGATGCGGTGGTGGGCTAAGCACGTGCCGTGCAAGGTTAAAAGGATTTGCTGCATTACATTTTCCACGAGTCTTGTAGCACTTCTCACCAGAGTTGGAACCTGATCAAAAGATGCTGTGATCGTTGATGAATGTTTAGCGGCCGATGCAGCCCTATTCAACAAGTGTCTCAAACATGCAAAAAAAAGATGCGCACACATGGGAGCAAAGATAGATAAATGGATGGATGGATGGATGGATGGATGGATAGATAGATAGATACATAGATGCATAGACAAATAGACAAATAGATGGATGGATAGATAGTGAGTTAGTGAGTGAGTTAGTGAACCAGTGAGTGAGTTAGTTAGTTTGTTTGTTAATGCTGTTTGGCTCATATTCCGTCGAGCGCAGGCACATGTGGCCTTCAGGAGTGTGTCTCCGGGCCTCTTGTGAAGCATGCGCCGGAGCGCGCAGAGGCACAAAGCAAGAAACCGCATGCCAAAAACATCTATTGCAGCAGGTGGTAGTTTAATGTGAATGGCCGACAGGTTGGACACGACCTCAGGCCAATATCATTCAGGCCTGCTTCAAGCCAAGTGCAATCAGAACTGTGATCCGTGCAGCCCCTCAAGGAATTGTCACTGAGCAACCACTCAGCTGGAGGATCAAGCACATACATTATGGAAGATCCAATCAAAATGATCCCTCAGAGACAGCAGCGGCAGCAGCACTTCGGAGCACAGCTGGGCTCCCAGCCGCGGATGCCACAGCAGCCAAGCAGGGCCATATCACTGCTCAAACCCCAAAAAAAAAGAAAAAGAGAAAAAGGGAAGGCTCACAGGCCACAAGGTGCCACGTGACACTTGTGGAGGAATTTGACTGGGTGTGATTCCAACCAGTTTTGTCCCTACAGCCATGACATGGGGGGTGGTGACGTCGCGAAGTTCTCACTGGTACATCACCGTGGAGTACTGGAGGTGAGGATGCATGATGTGGTGCCTGAGTTCACGATGATTCAGGATCATGCGTCCGCAGATGAGGCAGTTCAAGGCCATGTGATTAAACATGTCTTCAAAATACTCTTCAAGCTCCAGGGAACTGTCTATTGTCATCGAGCAGCATCGCCGAGCAAACCCTGTCTGGGATCTAGAAGATCCGGTCCGTCTTGACCGGTACACCCGAGGTGGCATGGCCAGGAAACCAGCCCTAGCCAGGCTGCGCACATGCCCAAGTACAGGTTCCACAGGCCTACTAAATCCTGCAGGCTGATCCGGGCTTTGTTTTCTGGAGCGTTTAAAGCAGGAGGGCCGGACTCTCAACTGCAGACATTTGTGAGGGCCGTCTGCAGTCGGCAGGGTGAAGCCTGGCCTGGCATGACAGCTCGGGTGCGCGGCCTTTTCGCGCGAGAGACTGTGCATCAGTCTCAGCCCCCTCAGCCGGGTAGGCCAGGCCTACTTCCACCTTTTTTGCTGGGCCCGTGAGGCCGAAGAGAGAGCCGAAGCGTCCGTATGGCGCAGTGGGGGGGGTGTTGCCTCCCTGTTCATCTGCATGGAAGGACCTTGTGCGGTACATGGATGTACATGGATCATTTATTCGGGGACCGGATCCCCATGCATTGGCTACGTTCGTCCGTGAGCATCATGGCCCCACATTGTGGGGCCCCACATGAATATACACTTCGTTGAGTTCTCTCGAAACTGGCATGATCACCCATCGGTGTTTTCGAACACACTACAGAGCACCCCCATGGCCCATGTTGCCGGCGGCGTTCGCCATGGTGTTCGGGGTGGTGGGGCTCGGTCATTTGCAGCGCAGCTTCTTGATTGGGGCCCAACTCTGCCGTGATGATCCTCTAGCCGGTGCTAGCGTGGAAAAACTGGCAGCCGAGACGGCTTTTCGTGGTCCTTGCCAAGGACCATGGGTAGCCCCGACCTCTGCGGCATCTTCAAGCGGCATTTTGATCGAGTTCGTCCTCGGCATGGAGAGGCATTCAGGAGGGTGGTTCGCCCCTATTTTGGAGGCGTCCTTGAAGTGGATCAGTTGAGCTCGCAGGGTCTTACATTGGCTGGCCTTGTCCGCCTGACGGACGCAGAACGTTGGCCCTCGGGCTGGCGCCCAAACAGCCCAAACGCCGCTCCGCTACGATTCGCAAAAGCAGCGGCAGGGACACCAGCTGCGTTTGTCAGCAGCTCTCGTGATGCGGGAAGAAGTCAGCAGCTCTACGGCCAAGGTGTGGTGGGCGGAGACTATGGTGGCGGGTCTCCTTTGTGAATATCCCGGGCATGCCGATGGTGAAATCCCTCACGCCTGCATCGGTCACGGCAATTCGAACTGTTGCACTTCGTGAGACGGCTACTACACGTGTCTCCTCATCCTGTATATGGTTACATCCACCGCCATTAGCCGCAGAGCCGCAGGTCAAGCGGCGCCGATTGCCACAGAAGACGGCGGCGCAGTCTGCGCTGGAGCAGGTGGCTCCTGCTCCCTTGGCAATCCACGCCCTTCGGCTCACAAAATTACTGACGAGGTCCACTGTGTCCAGGTCGGTTTTTCGCCTCACGTGCCCATGCCTCACCCAGACTTTGCTCTCTCCTGGGCACAGCTATGTGAGCAGGTATCCAGCTTTCGCCTGATCCGGCGCGTTTGCGTTCAACAGCCCAGCGGCAAGCTGCGGGTGATCGATGATCCGGCTGATGGTGGCCAGAGTGAGGTGAGCCATGACTCCAACATGCTGGACCTATGTACCAGTATTCAGCCGGGCCTTCATGTTCAGTTGGCGAGCGCCTGATGCTTCTCGGGTTGACACGGTGAGCCCATTTGGGTAATGAAGTGTTGAGCTGAGCCCTTCATACTGCCCAAGCCCTGAACCGTGAGGTCATCAAAATACATACTAGCAGCTAGCAAAACAGGATCCCAGTTGACGACACACAGCCTGAAAGAATCGAGGGAAGCGGTAACGGCATTGGGCAACCCAAACAATGAACCAAAATAACGACGAAAACGAGGTTCAGCCTAGGCAACTACCGCCAGATCAGCCTACTCGGGGATCATAGGAATTGGGTAAATAGGGAATCGGCCTCACGTAACGAGCTGACAGATGCAGAGTCAGTCGGACTTCCTCAGTTTTTTTCCTGACGTCAGCCAAGGGCCAATGTCACCTAGGTCGCCCAGTCCGATTTTGGGCACGTGATCGTTTGCTCACTAAGGTCAACGACTTGACAGGAGCGAGCCTGGCTGGCAACAAAGATGAACCCCACATAGACGGCCAGAAGTTCCAACTGCGCAATTTTGGTGGGGTGTTCGGACCATAAGTCGAAGAGCGCCGGTGCGATGTCAACCACGTAGGCATCGCTCTCATCATTGGGGCCAATGAAAGGTAAGCCCGCAGAGCCTTGCCGAGGCTCATCTTGGGCAGCTTTTGAAGCAGCCGATGTCGATTGGCTGAAGTGGTAGTTCACACTCAGGCTTGAGTGCAAGAAGCGATCATGTCAACTGCATGCGCGAGATCATCCGTGAGGTCAACGGCATGAGAGTACTGGCGTTCTTTCAAAGTGTTGAGCCCTGCCCGGCCCAACTTGCCAAAACAGCCAGTGTTGAGAAACCCCAAATAACCAAAGAGTTTTAGCTGCAAGTCCACGTGGTAGTCGACCAATTTGGGTGGCCTCATCCATCAGGGCTGTGACTGTGGACAACATTGCAGCCTTGATGCCCCTGGTCAGGGGACGGAGTAACAATCCGGAGCTTGACACTATGGCTGGATGCATCCATGCTCTCCTTTATGCTTTACGTAGTGGATGTTACTTTGAATGGGCGCAGTCAGCTATTCATGACGAGTGGTATCAGGCACATCATTTTCGTGTCCATCGAGTGCCAGTTCCCTTGCTTTTGTTTCGCCTGCCATACACCATTACGAGCCATGTCTTCAAGTACTTCTGAGTGCTTTGCGTATCTGCTTCTTGGTGCATTTTAACCGTATACCTTGCAGAGGTGTGCGCCAGGGGTGCACTTTAAAGTCGAATCTTCTCAAGCTTGTGTGAAAAAGAGTTTCGTCCGAAGCTGATGCAAAGTTTCCTAGATGGCTTGGCGGATTTGTTGGGCAGCCAGCCTCCGTTTTGTAGCAGCTGTCCGCCGAATGCCACTTCTTTCATGATCTTTGCGGGCAGATGGCCTTTTTCTGTGGCAGCTGTCTGCTGAGTGCCACCATTTCATGCAGCAGTCGGCTTGGCTAAATGCTCCTGGTGATTGAGCACTGATACCACTCTGCAGTGGCAATGCGGTTGCAATTGCTGGTCACTGCATTCTTTTGGTTACATTCTGCAGTGGCAATGTGGGTCCAATTGCTGGTCACTGCATCATTTTGCACAATTTCCACTCCAATCTAATCATTTAGTATCCTCTTGACTAATTGAGTGGAGTATCTATCTGGTATGGGTAGGAGCCGCATACCTTGCAGAGGTATGCGCCAGGTGGGCCACAGTGGCAGGGTCACATTAACCAAAACATTTTAAAGTCGAATCTTCTCAAGCTTGTTCAAAGTGTCCTAGATCAGATTTAAATGCTGCAGCCGAATAAGTATGTATATATATAAATACAATATATATATATATAATACTATATCAACTCTAGTACAGTATCCTATACTGTATAATGCGATTCGTAGAACACATATGACTTCCTTTCAATGGACATTTGCCGCTGTCAGGATCGCTCGCCAAGCCCATCAGCACCATGGCTTCGGTGAATGCCTCGAAGAAGAAGTTGCAACGCATGCCTTTCAGAGGAAACATGGGAAATATTCATAGCCTTAGCCTTCGTGAAGTAGAGCTCTTGCAGTGCAACTTGGTGCGTTTCCTCCGCAAGGCTGCAAACTCCTTCCCCTGAACCAGCCGCTTTGCCAATGCCAATCTTGCCGCAGGCATGGGTTGCCCTTTGAGTTCATGTTCTCGCTTGTCTATTGCTGACAATGAGCCAAGACCGTGTCATCCAGGAATTCATTATGCAGCAAGTCAAGCCACCTGTGGAGCTTCGCAAGACTTACTGGGCAGTACCTTGCCACGGTAAATCTGGTGCGGAATACGGCAATATGGCTTTGTGACCCACGACCATATGCTCGGGCGCGAGCAGTCTCCAACAGTCTGTTGTCAGATGTGTCGGTTGGGCCTGTCACCTGGAACGCGACTCGAACGAATATAGCAAAACGATGTACATCCCTAGCGTTGCAGCCAGAGTGAGGGATTTATTCTTTGCACCATTGAGAAGGCTCAACAACAGAATCGCATTGAAGATGCCAGCGCGCGAGGGAGCAGCCAAAACGAAACACCCCAAGTTTTTGCGTAGACCCCCGCAGGAATAATGTATGTGTTTACTCGCGGCCAAGAAGGTGAGAAAGGAACAGGCGAAGCGAGAGAATGTTTTGAGCAGGCGGCCCAAAGGAAGAACGGCGCATGTAGAGGCCAAGTCCACCCGAGGAAATTTGGGAAACAGACACGTGTCATCCCCTGGAATTTGCTAGGCCAGGTTGAACAGCAGATAAAGAAACTTAATTGTTTTTAGGTCTATTCTGTGTCTATGCTGTGGGCTCTTTTTTTTGGTCTGTCATTTTTGTTTTCGTATTCTGTGTGCATTGAGGATATGGTTGATGGTGGTGACGAGACACCGACTGGGGCCTGGATCTTGGTTTGACAATGTGTCACAGGCGCCGACGCTTCTTGCGAAATTTTGCTCCTACCGTAAGGAGGACGATGGGTCCAAGACTATGCAGCACCCGCTGTGCATCTCCTTTGGGTCTCAAGGCGCATCCCCTTGACCTTCTCCTAAGCGGAGAGCACTGAGCACTGCACGTAGTATCTAGGAAGGTAAAAAGAACGTAAAGTTTAAAAGAAGGCCTTGTTGAAGAGGCCTTTAGACTATTAGAGGAGGCCTGAATTCTTTTCCTTTTGTTGCTTTTGGTGTATATAGTGATGTGCATTCTGTATATGTTCACTTAGTTGCCGCACAGATTGCACTCCAAATTGGAGGTTGTCGCTTTGCTTTACCAGCTTGGTGCGTCGTGCAGGTCACCCTTTCAGCTGCGGGCCGGCATGCAAGTATGCCTCGAAAGGTGAGTCGCCGATACGACCATAAATCGTCGCAAGTTGAAATTCAGCCTTTTCATGGTGAATTTTCGCCTCATAGTTCCAGAAACGGTAAACAATTCTGACGCTTCAAACAGCAGAAACGGCAGAAGCAGTTGAAGCCGTGCAAACGACTAATGTCGATGGGTGAACAAAGTGAGAATTAGGGTGTGTGTGGGGGGGGTGGTCGCACAGAGGCCAATTTGGGAGGGCGAGCCCAGAGCCTGGTGTGGGAGAGCGAAAAAGGAGGTTTGCAGAAATGGGAGTGAAAATATATGGTTTTTGGGGTGTTATGATGCAAGTGATGTAATTGACAAACGAAGAGTGCATCATTAGCATCATGAGGGGCTGAGGAGGCAATGTAAACAGTCTTCTACCAGGGGTGGTAGTTCATGTTGACAATAGGAAAGGGGGGGCAACGCGACGCGAAAAGTGGCTGGAACGAAAGGGAGGTGTGTGTCTCTGGTGGCTACTCAAGTGAAAAAGAGGTGAAAAGGAGGTGTGCGTCTCTCAGTGCACTTTTGTCTTGTGGAATTGATGTGAACTGTGAGGGCAGGAGAGGGAACAGAATGCTGTGGGAAAGGGATTGCAAGAAATGATGTGATCCGTTCAGGGCAGAAAAGGGAACAGAATGCGGTGGGCCAGCTTTGTGTTGCTTGGGGTGCCTTTTTTAGGCACCCCATATGGGTGGCAAGAAATTTTTGAGGTGACCCCTTTTTATGGTGAAGACGACGGTTAATTTTACGCAAAAGGGCACCCCATATGGGGGGGGGAGTTCATGTGGAGGATAGGCATAGCGTTATGTTGGGCGATGGCAGCCATACATGGCCAACCATCAAATAATTTTTTTTTGTGAAAAAAGTGAAAAACAAAATAAAAGCAAATGAAAATGCAAAAACAAAGCAAAAACAAAGCAAAAAACAAAAACAAAGCAAAACAAAAAGCGAAAACAAAAAACGAAAATAAAGCGAACAAAGAGCGAAAATAAAGCGAAAAAAAAGTGAAAAAAAACGACAAATATGTATTTGCTGTACCCTCCTAGGAAAAAAAACGAAAAAAACGAAAAAAAAACAAAAAAAAACGAAAATAAAGCGAAAAAATGCGAAAATAACGCGAAAAAACGTGAAAAAAACGACAAATACGCACAGCTACATTTTTTTGCTTTTTTGTTTGCTTTGCCTTTTGTTTTTTTTTTGCTTTGTTTTTGCTTTATAAAACTATTTTGGCTCCTTGTATCTATGGCTGGCGTGCCCGACATAAGCATAGCGGGGGAGGATATGATAGGAAAAGAGGTGGGGAGCTCACTAGGGAAGCGAGAAGGGCGTTGCTCAGCGGCAAGGGAGATGTGCGTCTCCAGGGACTATTAAAGCGGTCTTGTACCAGGGGTGGGGCTTTATGTATTGGACAGGAAACAAGGGGACGTGAAAAGTGGTTGGAAATCTTTCTGACAAGGGATGCGACACTCTGTTTTTTTGTAGCTACTACGAGCGGAAGGGGTATGTGATCCGTTGAGGGCAGGAGAGGGAACAGAATGCAGTGGACCATGGGGGTGCCCTTTTTCTATGGTGAAGAGGCCTGCTAACCAGAAGCAAAAGGGTACCCCATATGGGGTGGTGGGAGTTCGTGGGGAGGAAAGGCATTGCGGGGGAGGATTTGATAAGAAAAGAGGTGAGGAACTCACCAGGGAAGTGAGAAGTGCGTCGCTCAGCACTCTAGAGGGAGCGTGGCTTTTAAAGGATAGGGGAGGGAAGGGGGACAACGTCACGGGAAAAGAGGTCGGAAATACAGCAGGAAAGTGAGATGTGCGTTTCCGAACCATCACAAGTGACTCCGGGGTGCCCAATTTCTCTTCCAAACGCCCTTTCTAGCAAAAGAAAAAGGACACCCCGTCGGCCCCGCCTTATGCCTCCCAAGCTCCCTCGGCGCTCTCGCGTTCACCCCTGTTGACCATATTCACATCTTTTTACGGAGGCTGGTTTTCGCCCCTCCCTTCTCAGGTATATATATATTTGTATAGTATTTTTTGAAGAACATGTAGCTCCCAAAACGTAGTTTCCGAAACATAGTGCGCAACATAGTTCAGGAAACAGGGTTTCCGAGACAGTTTTTCATTGCCAAAGCTGGGGGTCCTTGTCCTGGCTCTTGGGGTGAAGGCTTGCCCAATCAAACCCTAGAGTACGTTCTGCCAAAACGGCAGAGGAGACCCTGAACTTGCACTTGAGAAAACATTCTTTATCAGTAGCTTGCAAGGCAAAGGGTGCAAAGATGGTGCCAACTGTGCAACTTGGCCAGCGGCCCTTTTTCCCATGACGTCGAACCAAGCCACCAGAAAGGATAATTACTTTAAACATTGTGTGTACACATCTCTATGTCAACAAAATGCAGGTGACATTTCCGTGCCATGTTTTCATGCTGTTTTTTGGTTCTATTTTTGGGAGGTCAGCCGGCATCCTTGCATGTGTGCGCGCATGTGACGCCTGCATTGGTTCGCAGATTTGCGCTCAGCTGCTTAGGATCATTGTCACCTCTGCAAGTGGAAGAAGCCGGTGTCAACTACCACGACCCGCCCAGCACGCAATCGTGGGCAGCTGGGTTCTCAGTCCAGCAGATTGTTGTGTGATTCTTGTCGGAGTCAACCAGTTAGACCGAGTCGGACTCCAAGACATAATTTTATTGTGCAGCATAATGTTGATAGTGTTCCCCTTTTTTTGTGGACCAAGAAGCAGCACGCGCATGCTGATCCAAATTGTTTAACTTATCCATGGGCAAGCAATGATCTGCAGGAATCCGCGACAGCGCCGTGCCAAGAAGGAATCCCAGTAAGACGGAAGTGCCTTGGCGGGGCCTTCGAAGTGCAATGTGCCAATGAACCGGGGCCATTTTTGCAACTGACAATCCAGCTGGAAGTAGGAATGACCTTGGTGAGTGGGTGTCATTCATTTCCCCCACCGGTACTTTTGTCTTCAATCATGCCTGTGACGTGGGCTGAAGTGGGCAATGCTGTTGTCTGACTGGCCAAGGCGATCGAGGCTGTCATTTCCCTTCGGCAGAAAGACATGCGTGCCCTGGGGTTAAAGTCTTGAGTTTCAAGATTCGTATTTAGAGTTTGCTAGGGCAATGTTTTTGTTGAACCGAGCACGCCGATCTCAACAGAAAGAGAGTTGGAGCAGACGTCATCGCCATAGCTAGAGCTTCAAAGAGGCTTTTATTTTCCGGGAAGCTCAGAGGTGCAACAATACTCCCAGGTGAATTTGCAAAAAAGAGTTTGTGAAGAGACTTGGAGTCAACAGCTTGCTTGTTGAAGTTGCACCATTTTTTCAAGCCCTAGCTGAGCTACAGGTCATGGTCATGCTGGCATTAGCCCAGCATTCTGTTTTCTAGTTGGTCAGGCACTTTGTTTCCAGAGCATCAGTGTGTTGAAATCACTTTCTAGATTCACATGACGCGAAGATCAGTGAGATTGGTATAACCTGAATTTGGTGTTCGCGGGGAATTCTGAATGAAGCAGGTAAGCTCACCATGAGAGGAAATTGACCGCCTCTACACCCCGACAAGAATCTCATGAATTCATCCATTTGGAGGTGGGGGAAGGGTGTTTACCTGTCACCACTGGACCAACTTTCAAAAGACCATAGGGTGAATAGGGTGTATATACTAGTCACCACAGCGAACTCAGAATGAGCCCAGCTCGAATTGTTGTTGCGACATAGGTGGGCACCGAATTGGAATGAGTGAAACACTGTGTTTTTCCCCAGATAGCGCAGCTATGGGGTTCTTACTTCAAATAATAGTGAGTTGCCCGTGCGCGCTTTCGAGACAGGTTGCTGGTGCTGGGTGCCGGTGCTGGTGCTGGTGCTGTGAGCTGGCTGTGCACGTGGTGGAGACAGGTTGCTGGTGCTGGTGCCGGGTGCCGGTGCCGGTGCTGGTGCCGGGTGCCGGTGCTGCTGCTGGGTGCCAGGTGCCGGTGCGGTGCTGTGAGCTGGCTGTGCACGTGGTGGAGAGAGGTTGCTGGTGCTGTTGCCGGGTGCCGGTGCTGGTGCTGGGTGCCGGGTGCCAGTGCTGGTGCTGTGGGCTGGCTGTGCACGTGTTGGAGACAGGTTCCTGGTGTTGGTGCCGTGCTGGTGCTGGTGCTGTGCACGTGGTGGAGACTTGCTGGTGCCGGTGCTGCCGGGTGCCGGTGCTGGTGCTGGTGCTGTGAGCTGGCTGTGCACGTGGCGGAGGCAGGTTGCTGGTGCTGGTGCCGGGCGGTGGTGCTGGTGGTGGGTGCTGGCTGGTTGCCGGCGCTGGTGCCGGTGCTGTGAGCTGGCTGGCTGTGCACGTGGTGGAGACAGGTTGCTGGTGCTGGTGCTGGGTGTCGGGTGCCGGTGGCTGTGCACGTGGTGGAGACAGGTTGCTGGTGCTGGTGGTGGTGCTGGGCGCTGGGCGCCGGCGCCGGTGCTGGTGCGCACGTGGAGACAGGTTGCTGGTGCTGGTGCTGGTGCCGGGTGCCGGTGTTGGTGCTGGTGCTGGGTGCCGGTGCTGGTGCTGGTGGTGTAGCTTGCATATATGTGGCGATCTTTTTGGCCCAGATAGCGGCTCTTACTTCAAATCACAATGAGCTGCCTGGGCGCGCTTTCGAGACAGGTTGCCGGTGCTGGTGGGTGGTGGAAACAGGGTGCCGGTGCTGGGTGCCGGTGCCGGGCGCTGGTGCGGGCTGTGGTGCTGGTGCTGGGTGCTGTGAGCTGGCTGCGCGCGTGGTGGAGACACGGTGCCGGTGCTGGGCGCTGGCAGTGCGCATGGTAGAGACAGGGGGCACCGGTGCCGGTGCTGGCAGTGTGCGTGGCGGTGATTGGGCGCCGGTGCTGGGTGGTGGCTGTGCGCGTGGTGGAGACAGGGTGCCGGGTGCTGGTGCTTGGTGCTATACCGGTGGGTGCTGGTTCTGCGCCGTAAGCTGGCGCGCCGGTGCTGGTGCCCGCTTCTGACAGTGAGGTGATAACAACCGCCGCTTCTGTCAGTGAAGGGTAGCAAACCGCCGCTTGCAGCAGTGAAGGGCGACCAAGCGCCGCTGCTGACTGAAGTGCAAGTAGTCATGGGCCGCATGAACTTATGCACGCAACCTCACACGGTGTTGTCGCTTGAGCGTTCTTTGTCTATTAGCGCTGTGGGGTATTTACATCCTTCAGGTTCTGTTTTGGCCGACAGCTGTGTCAAGGGCTGTACTGTTTGCGCGCATACTTTTGTACGTATAATATTCTATGCGTCAGGCTCTCAACCGACCATTGTACCAGCATGTTTCAGCATGCTGCACACACAATAGTCGTGCTGGATACTGCTTGGCCTTGGGTGAGTGAAACCTACGGGCTTTGCCGATTGTGCGCATACTTTTGTGCGCATCAACTTATACGCGCAAGATCATACGGCCTTATCGTTCTGCAGGTCGTTGCTTCAAGCATGCTACAAAGTCAATAGTGGCGCTGGATGCTGCCTGTCCTTGGGCCAATGACACTTGCGGGCTTCGCTGTTTGCGCGCGTGCTTTTGTGCACATAAACATATACGCGCAAGATCATACGTTGTTATTCCCCAAGTAGGGATAGCTATGGGGTTCTTGCTGCAAATAAGAATGAGCTGGCTGCGCGCGCTTTCAAAAGGGTGTCGGTGCTGGTGCTGGTGTTGTGGTCCTGGGTGCTGGTGCTGTGTGCTGGCTGAGCGCGCGTTTAAGACGGGCGGCGGCGCTGGTCGGGTGCTGGTGTCAGCTGATTGTGCGAGGTGTCGTAAGCTGGCTGCGCAGGCTTCGTACATGCTTGTTCCAGCCAGTCGCATGTCAACAGGTCGTGGGATTCTGCCTAGCCTAGCTATCTGGGTCTATGCTGGTGTAATTTCAATAAGGATGGATGTGATTTGATTGCTGCGCAAAGTGAACTGAGGGAGCACATTCGATTGACATCAGCCACCAGGTGCCACAGCAAACCACAGATCGCCACAAAGCATCTCAAATCACCGCAATCACTACAGACCGCCGTGCATCATCACATTCTACACTCTAGATTACGAGAAAGTACCTGCAACCCACCATAGGTTGCCAGAATCAGAAGCCATTGCAGATGACCACAGGTCCAGTGGGTCATAGATGACCAGAAAGTGCGAGATGCCGCACCATCATCATCACCATCACCATCATCATGCATTGCCACAAAGGGTTTCAAACCGCCCCACGTCCACAAATCGCCGCGCATCACCTCACATCAACACGGACCAACACGACTACTTGACCCCACAGATTCAGCTTAGGTCGCCAAAACCGTCCGTAAAGAGCACTTGGGGTCTGGTGTCCGGGAAAACTCTTACTCAGAAGGCTTTTGATGCATTTTCAGGAGGCTCCAGATTCCAATCGCCCAACATCAATGCCTGCCTTGGCACGTCTGTGCTGCTCATGACCTCTAACATTCAGCCAAGTCTTCCTTGGCTTGTATGGCAAATGTCGGATAGGATAATGTAGCCTGGAAGTAGTGCCTGTGGATGTCATTGGTGCGAAGTGCGATCTCCTGCCAATGTGCTCTTTCGCTGTGCGGATGGCGTAAACTTGCGAAGGGCACATAGATGAGACGCACTATTAAGATATGTGAAGCTGTGGCATCAGTTTGCATCAGCTCAGCTGCCATCATCTGCGCCGGGTGCCGACGTGTAGTGCCGGCTGGTGTGTCCAGTGCGATCTTCCAACAATGTGCTCTTGTGGACCCGCTCCGCTTTATCAGTTTAGACTCAGACTGCAGTTGCAAGGAGCTGCTGGAGAGTTGCACAGAGCACATCATTTGATGAGACCTAGCTCTCGGATGCTGACCTGTTTTGGCAGTTTCAGCTCCGCTGCCCTCATCCGCACCGGCTGCCGACGTTGCATTGAGCAGTGCGCAGCTTGCTCTCCGCTGAATTGTGTGCCATTTGGAGAACACGTCATGTCAATGTATGGTCATGTGCTATTTAAAGTTACTGTATTTGTTTATCAGAACCTGAGGTTTGAAGATCCCCTCGCTTTGGTTTGTTATGGTTTGTTGCTAGATCGGCGGTCGACCAGTCGTAGGTTGGTAGGTTACTGTAGCAGGTAAGTAGGTAGGTCTGCAAGGAAGCATATATAGGTACAAGTAGACTGGGCAGGAAAATCGGTAGAATTGGTAATGTATATAGTATTGCATATTTGTACATAAAATATTTACTAACAGTTAGCCGGGTGGTTGGCCAGGCTTATTCTTAGTTCCTTCGCCGCTGAGTCGTCCGGCGAGTAAGAAACTGGCGGGCTTTGTGAGCGGATCAAGAACTTTTTGACTGACTTGGGTAACAGCCACAGCAGCACAGTGTCCGTGGCGCACGCGGAAGACTGACATGAGCTGTCAACGGTTGTCCAAGTTTCACCCGAGACTCGGGGCCGATTCGATTTTTCCCGAGCGTGAGGCGAGATGAGACGGAGCAAGTCATTTTGTTGCTTTTTTAAAGCACATTTGTAGGCGCGGTTGTTTTCGCAAGTCATTTCATACAATGAAATCGACCCCGCAGCCAGAAGGCCGACGCAGCTTTGTTTGACGGATATTGCACTGCCCCCATCCAGATGATGTGGAGCATCGCTTGGAAGTGGGAAGCGTTGCGCAAGGCAGATCGAGTGGGAACTGTGTGAGGGTATTGGAAATTACAGGAATACAAGAAAGTAAGGCCTTTGGTCGTTTTACTGCTTGACAGTCGGTTTATTGACAGTTCAGTGCCTTCATTCCAAACTCAGAGCATCATCATCATCATCATCATCATCATCATCATCATCCAATCCGACATTTTATAACATGTTATGCACGCGCAATAATAACATTCGGTCTTTGCTAGAGGGGAAAAGATGCGACTTGGATTCACTCACAGAGGCCATGAAAAACGCGGCCGCAAGCTCACTAAGGATAGAACCTCCGAATAAAACGAAAAAAATTATCCGTCAAAATACTTGGGCAAAAATTGAAGAGAGAAACGAAAAGGCCCGAAACGGAACCACAGCAAAGGAAATAACGAACCTCAACAGGGAAATTGCCCGAATGGCCCGGAGGGACAGGCAAGACCATTTGATAGAACAATTCAACGAGAACCCCCAAGATCCCAATAAGAAAGGTTTATGGAGAGCAGTTAAGGGATTAAAAAAGAAATTCATACCCAATTATGTGAAAATGAAGAACATGGATGGTCAGCATGTCCCTTTGGCCCAACGCGCTGAGACTATAGCGAACTATCTAGAACAAAAACACTGGAGCAACCAAGCTGAAAACGAAATCAACCACAGCAAACTTGTAGATAGCAACGATGCAGGAGTAGAGAGTTTCACAATACAAGAGCTCTGTGCAGCCATCAAGGCGGCAAAGCCCAATAAACAACCTGGCCCTGATGGTCTAACTATGGAACTGATCAAGTGGCTGGACAATGCCAACCGGCGGGTTCTTTTATCTGTTATCAACAGCTGGTGGAATACAAAAACTGCGCCGTCGGCATTGTTCATGGCCCGTGTTGGCCCTATCTTCAAGAAAGGGGATACAGATATTGCTTCCAATTACAGACCAATCTCCTTACTCAACAGTTTCTATATAATATACATGGTGATGATCAGGACCAGAATGCAGGCAGCCACAGAGCATCTACTGTCTAAAACCCAGTACGGCTTCAGGCCCAACATGTCTACTTCACATGTCATCTATATTCTCAGACGAATTCAAGATTATTCCGAAATTAAGGGGGCGAAGCTGAGCATTGCCTTCCTAGATTGGGAAAAAGCATTCGATAAAATTCAACATGACAAGCTTCTTGTTGCCCTTGGCCGACCGGGTTTCAATTCGCAGTATACAGAAGTCATCGCAGACTGTTATGCAAAGCCTCAGTTTTATGTCAAGGGCGAATTCGGTTGTTCCGATTTTAAAATTCAATCCTCTGGGATCCGACAAGGTTGCCCACTGTCACCTTTCTTATTTGTATTAGTCATGACCTGCATCGACATTGACATTCAACAAAGTATTTCCGCTTATGTGACAAATAATCGAATCCCAGGGCTTAATTTTGACAGGATCTATTATGCAGATGACACTGTACTTTTCTCACGGAACAACCGAGCATTAAACGAATTGCTGAAATTGACAGAGAAAATCTCCAGTGGATACGGACTTGGTCTCAATAAAAACAAATGTGTTGCTATCACTATGAACAACGACGGTTGTATTCATTTTCATGGCGGGACCCCTTTGCACAAAGAATTTGAGGCCATGTATCTGGGAAATGAGATCAACAGGACAGTAAATATAAAACATGAAATCCTCAATAAAATGTCAGAGGTCAGAAGGACCTGGTTCAAGCTCAGCGCCTATTGGAAAGCTTCTGGAGCCAGCAAAAAGTGGAAGCTAATCATTTTTGATGCCATAATCCGGAGTAAGCTTTTATATGGGTTGGAAACTATACATTTAACCCAGGCGCTAAGCAAACCACTAGATGCTTTCCAATTAAGAAGCTTGAGAAAGATTCTCAAAAGACCGTCTACTTTCATAGATCGGTCATGTACGAATCAAAAGATTCTTGAGGAAGCAACTGCCATTGCCTTCCCAACTCGGGGCGATAACAGACAAATTATACGTTTCAGTGATTACCATATGAACAGAAGATGTAAATTACTTGGGCATATAATTAGAAGCAGTAACGATGACCCCATGAGACAAGTATCATTCGTTGATAGCACTGCATCCAGAGTTGATTACGGCACCAAACGGGTTGGGAAACCGAGGCAAAACTGGCTGCATATCACAAAGAAATTTGCATACGAAAACGTTTTAAGACATCATTATTTCGATGAAAACACCGATGATGCAAGAATATATGCAGCCGCATTGAACAGAGATTTTTAATTACCGTTCTTTGGCTGTGCCAACGCCTTGCAATAAGCCCGTCCGGACCAGGTCGGCGCGAGGTATGGCTGGAAAAAACAAAAATATATATACACACACACATATATATATACACATACACGTCTACGTGAAGTCTCCACTCACAGCCTTGAGCAAGCTAGGGGCCTCTGGTGGTGCCTCCGGCACTCTTGAACACCAGTTGCCAGTGGAATGCGTGGATGATTCAACATTGATTCCAAGTCGGGTTCTTGTTTTTCGCTCTGCATCCGCCGCTCCATGCCCGCATCCGCCACTCCGCCACCGCCCTCTTACACCACTCATCTCACACCACCCATCTTACACCACCCATCTTAACACTACCCCATCTTACACCACTCATCTTACACCACCCACTTTACACCACTCATTTTACACCACCCATCTTACAATCTGACACCACTCATCTCACACCACTCACCTGACACCACTCATCTTACACCACTCATCTTACACCACTCATCTTACACCACCCGTCTCAAACCACTCATCTTACACCACCCATCTTACACTACTCACCTGACACCACTCTCCTGACACCACTCATCTTACACCACTCATCTTACACCACTCATCTTACACTACCCATCTTACACCACCCATGTAACACCACTCATCTGACGCCACTCATCTCACACCACTCACCTGACACCACTCATCTTACACCACCCATCTTACACCACTCATCTCACACCGCCCTTCTTACACCGCTAATCTCACACCACCCATCTTGCACCACACATCTTAACACCACTCATCTTACACTACCCATCTTACACCACCCATCTTACACCACTCATCTGACACACTCATCTCACACCACTCACCTGACACCACTCATCTTACACCACCCATCTTATACCACTCACCTGGCACCACTCATCTCACACCACTCACCCGACACCACTCATCTTACACCGCTCATCTTACACCACTCATCTTACACCACTCATCTGACACCACTCATCTCAC
>CAXAMN010021310.1:31650-43619 GCA_963970005.1 Durusdinium trenchii
ACTCATCTTACACCACTCATCTGACACCACTCATCTCACACCACTCATCTCACACCACCCATCGTACACCGCTAATCTCACACCACCCATCTTGCACCACTCATCTTAACACCACTCATCTTACACTACCCATCTTACACCACCCATCTTACACTACCCATCTTACACCACTCATCTTACTCCGCGGCTGCCGTTTGTGTGGCAGGGGCAGCGGTTGGTGAGCCTGGAAGGGAGATTTCGTGGCAGGCACAGCACTCTGTGCACCTGGAGTGCAGATTTAGATTTCGTGGCAGGTGCTGTGCGCAGAGGACCGGGTGGACGCGTGGACGCCGCTGGGCCGCGGCTGCCTTTTGTGTGGCCGGCACAGCGCTTGGTGAACGTGGAGTGCAGATTTCGTGGCAGGTGCAGTACGCGGCTGCCTTTTGTGTGGCAGCACTTGGTGAAGCTGGTGGCAGGCGCAGTACAGATGCTTTACCAGAAATCTGTGGCGGCTCCGGTTGCGTACGCAGAGCACTTTGGAGTCATACCGTCGGGAAATGCGGGCCAGAGGTGTTGTTTTTTTGTAACCGGGTCTTCTCGCTGGAGGACATGCCGCCTGCAAGTGTGTGTCGTGCGTCCCTGGCCAGCTGCTCTGCACCCGGCTCGCTTCAGCCAGGAGTGGGTTGGAAGATGGTGTGCTTTCCTCGTTCGTGAAGCCTTGTCACTTCGGTCGACCTCATTCCTGCAAAAGCGGGGTCAAAAGTCCACTTGCGTTTGAGAAGGGAAAGGACAGGCACGCACACTTAGATTGTTGCTCGCAAGAGCTGGTGTCAGTACGAAGTCCCACTCTAGATGATTACGTTGCCCGCTGCATTGTAGACCTTGACTGCAAACGGAAAGGTGAAAGAATCCGCTTCAACTGTATTGTTTAACAAGGGTGAGACGGAGAAAGTTGAAAAATGCAGGTACGTGAGTCAGGCGTCCCTGACTCATATCACGAGAAACGTGCAGCGTCTTCGTTGGTCGCTGACTGCGCGAATCCCCAGCGACCCCCTGCTGCTGTGAAGTATAGTGTTGTGAGGTCTAAAAGCACAAAGATTGAAATAGTCGTAAAGAGAAAAGTGAAAATCCTTCGAAACAGGCGTTGACACACACACACACAGAGGGCCGTAATCGGCGCACTCTGTATAGGGGAGGGTGGAGGAAACCCCTTGGGGTGAGGGAGCTCGGAGCGTCAGCTTTTTTCGTAGTGCTTGGCGACAGCTGTGAAGATCATGTCCTTTTTGGACGTACAAGTCTGCTAGTTGAGCAAGCGCTCGCTCGATAGCCGAGGACGGGTAGGTGTACTTGCGGATGAGATGTGCTCTGGAGTGAAAACCTGAGAGTCCTAAGCGTGTAGAACCAGCTGAAGCGTGATCACGAATTTTCCATGGAGCATCAGGTGGGATATAGGTGATAGTCCGTTGATGAAGATCCACATCAAAGCCCAGTAGGTGCATATCGTCTACCGGTTCGAGCTCCACTGGGTTGCCATAGAAGTCCGGGTGGATGAGGGTCTGGATGGCGATGTGTTTGAGGAATGTTAGGTTGAAGGCTACGAAGCGGTTGTCCACATAGTGGTAGTAGACGAAGTGGATCTCGGTGTGGTCGGTCAGCGAATGGTGAAGTTGATGCCATGAGTGCTCGATCAGGGTGATGGCGACATTGCACAGCGCAGGCGAGTGCTGAGAGTCAATCCTGGCTCCACAAACCTGCAGGAAATAGAGATTGCATGCCTTGAATATGCATGAATCAAGTGCTAGTGCTACGATAGTGGTAATGTCGTCGGTGTCTAATGTACGTTGTGTGGGATGTTTGTGGTGGTGGCGGCCGATGTGGGCGAGTTGTATGGGATCGCCTGTAGTGTGGGTGTCGACGGTGATGGTCGGGGTGGCAAAAGTGTGTTGCCAGCGGTTCACCAAGCTTTGGACAGCTTGAACCAAACGGTCTTGAGGGACGGAGTTGAAGAAACCACCCACCAAGTCGTCGTTGACAGTGTAGAGGTCCACGCAATCTGGAGTATGTTGGAGGTAGTCGTGAAAGTGGTGCCACAGTTGTGGTATTGAGAGCTGTCCAACGTTGGACGTGACACGGAGCAATGGGCCGTAGTGGGACTTGAAGTAGGAGATGATTGTGTGACCTTTCTTCCACTGTTTTTTGGCTTTCAGGTGAACGACGCCATAGGGCATATTGAATTTGGTGATGAAGCCCCATTTGTATTTTTGCGCAAGTGTGCGGTAGGCCTGCTGTATGATGTTGGAAATGGTCTGATCGGTGTCGTCTGGTAGTGGTTGAAAATGTTCCGGTGATTGCCACGTGGCCAAACAGCCGCGGAAGTAGATCTGGGGGCAAAAGATGCGGAGATGTTGTAGTTCGTGATCAGCATGGTGAAGGACAACTGTGTCGCCCAAGAATTCTTGCAGTTGCTTGATGGATCTGGCAGTGAAACGGTCCTCGTGTTGTAAGTGTTGTTGGTGATTGTTCCAGTGTGTGGTGAGAAAAGAGTCAGCGTGGTGGGCGAGGGTAGTGGGAAGTCCGTGAGGACGTAGCCACTTGGTCAGGTTGCGGCGGAAAGTGTCACAATAGTGTTGTTTGGTGGGGAAGAATGTGCTGTTCATGTTGGCGTTCAGGTAGCGGCGGAGGTGAGTGGGGAGCTGGAGGTCTGCCAAGGTGACCATCAAATGTTCATCTGGACGGGGGGTACGGTCTGGTAACAGGAGGTGTTGGAGGTGACTACAACCACAGCGGATCTGGTCAACTTGGGGTGGATTGCCAATGTGGTCTTCCCATCGACGGTGGTTATGGAGACGGCTGCGTAGAGTGGGATGAGCTGCTTCGCGTATGCGGCGTGTGGCAAGATGGAGGGGAATGGCGAAGTGTTTGTTCTGGGTAAGAAGCTTGGCCAACCATCGTTGAGTGTCAGCTTGGAAGTTGGCATGGGCTAAGAAGGGGATGGTCAAGGGCAGATTGCTCTTGGGTGGGGTGAGGTTGGAAAGCTCAGTCTTGGTTGAGAAGGTGGGTAGCGCGGCTGCGTCCTGGTTCTTCGAGACTGGTGGCCATACGTCGGATGGCGCAGACTTCGAGGTCACTGTATTTCCCGGAACGTAGTTGTCGAGCGGTGTCAAAAGATGCGTATGTGTGTTTGGTGAGGTCGCGAAGCACTGTAAGTGCATGCAGTTTGTGTGAGGTGTGAAGTATGGGTTGGTTGGTGGAATGTAGGGCGGCGTAGGCGTCGGAAAAGTCTGTAGTGATTGGCTAATCGTGGAAAGAAATGTGCTCGGTGTCGGCTGAACTGCCAACCGTCAGCCTTGAGTTTCAGGTGCTGGGAGATGTAGGGCCAATTGAGTGCGGGTTGCCATTGAGAAATGTAAAGGTGCTCGTGGATCCAGGCTTGGTCGTAGTCCGGGTATGTAGCAATGTGAATGGTGGAAAATTGGGTGATGGTATTGGTGGCGTGCCAATAGCGAAGGGACAGTTCGGCGGAAATGGGTGTATTCTTGGATAGCTGCTTGAGTTTGGCTCGCCGATTGTGTTCCCTTCCGGGGACCGCGATGGTGGTGGAACCCACGTAGCAATGCCCGTGCTGGTGGTAACATCTTTGTGTATCATGGGAGTTGAAATAGAGTTTGACATAGACTGAGTTGGGGGCCAGGAATTGGGAGAAGGTGTAATGGTCTGGGTGGATCCGGAGTTGGTGAAGGCGGGAACGCCATTGTTTGGAACGAAAAGTGAAGGATGGGTAGTAGAACAAGGCCGCCAGGTGGAGTAATCCTACGGCATAGATGGCTTCAGCTTGTTCAATGTAGTTGGCATGGTGTTGGATGTGGGCCAAAGCTTTATGGAGGGTGCGGATGTGGTGGAGTAGGGTGCGCGTGGGTCCTCGGCTGCTAAGTAATGCAAGTCAACAAGCCATGGCGGCCCCAGTGGCCACCAGTTGCTGCAGGCTGCGGAGGTTGATCTTGGTGACTTTGAGGAGCGGGATTCCATAGCGGACTGCAGCTTCCTGGAGTTGGGCTTCAGTGGCGCTGGAGGCTTGAAGGAGTTTCATGATCTCGGTGGCGGAGTCCTGAATCGCCTCGTCGAATTGCTTGGCCCAGGTGTTGATGTATGGGACAGTCCATTTTGCAGGAACGTCATCTTTCAAGCATGGGTGATCAGGCTGGAGCACCTGGGCTAGGGTGAGTGGTTCAGAATCGGCTGGGGTTTTTGGTGGGAAGATGTGTGCCGGCTGCGTCGAAGAGCTGGACGTTGTGGTGAGAGCTGTAACCCGTGTGCCTGGAGTTTCTCTTTTGCTCACTGGAGTTCGGCTTCCCGGGCGTGAAGCTGGCGAATGGCACTGCCCTCAGCGGGAGCTGGAGCGGTGGCGGAGGGAATGACGTCCATCAGTGGTTGCATGAAGGTTGTGGCATCCGTAGTTTTGGATGGAGGAGTGTTGCCGGCTGTACGGTGTAGTGCTCCGGCTGTGGCATCCAGATCCCTCTATTTTAAAGAAAAGGGGGTGGTGCCATCTTGGCATGGGATCATCAGCTGCCACGCGGGCGAGACGTCCCACCCAGGCCTGCTTAGGCCTATGTGCTGTTCGCGAATGTGCTGTATCAAGTGAGTCAAGAATACGGATTCGGCAATCGACCGTGTAGGAACCAAACTGGTGTACTTGCCGTTGGACAAAGACCGTGCGGTGTAGTCGGAGGTGCTGTAGTACGCGAGCATCAGGGGAATACTTGGAATGTAGGTAGTCCTGCAAGTTGACGGTTGCAGCTCCACGCCGAGGGTTGAATGCGCCTGTGGAGCTTCTGCCCTCCGGATTCGTCGGCGTCCCAATGGTCATCTGTCTGCTTCCAGGTTTCAGGAATGGGCGGTTCCGGGAAGGGAATGGTCTCGGGTGGTGGGGTGAGGTGCCTGGAACATGGCGCGGTGGTGTCACCATGTTGGAGCCGGGCAAGGTTGGAGTGTTGGCTCGGGATATGGGGGGAGGTGGGGGCGGGGGAAACTCTTGTGTGGCAACGGGATATAGGGTTGTGAAGCTGCGGAGGTGCGTAGAGCTTGGGAAATGGGTCCATACGTGTGTAGGTTGGCGGTCGATGATTGGGGTTTTTGCTGCTGGGCAAGTTGTTGCTGTTGCAGCAAACAATTGGTACCAATAGTAGTATTGATCCATAGTATCAAAAGCAACAGTCGAGAAATGAGGCAAGACGTAGAACAAAGTATGATCAGGATACTGAGCCAAAACAGCGCGCGGGGAGATGTGGGATCAGGGATGGTCGTGGGGGCAAATTGGAAGTAATCATGTGTGGGCTGATAGGGGAAACAAATCCTGGGGTGGTGGGAGGGACAGATTGGTTCGGTGAGAGCCCAAGACATGGGGCGTCTGAAAGATGCTGCGTGCACTCAAAGAGGGACTTTTTCTCGAGCTCGGAAGATGACCTCTTGCGATCTGTTGTCGCCAGTCATTGGGCATTGCGGACATCCGGCCAGTGTGAGATGGTCTGCGGGGTCCACTCAGGTGCGGGTAAAGGTGCAGATGTCGAGGTTGAGGGCCAAGAAGTGGAAGGCGTGGTCGGCCCCGATGGTGTGGAGCCAGGACAAGGGTGCGCCCCTTGATTTGGTGCATCTGGCGTCCTCCACGGATCATCGTCGGGGTCATAGTCTGGCTGGCAACTTGAGATCGGTTGACTGCCGTGTGTGTGGTGTGCTGGTATTGGGAATGGGCGACAATGGTGGGGGCGGGTTGTTGTTGCCGATGGGGAGGGGCGCCGATGGGACCTTGCATGGGTCGAGGCTGGGAGTGGGTGGCCCGTCCTCTGGTTGCTGCCTGGGTGGAGGGGACACAGCCAGTGTGAGGGGGTTGGAGTGGGAGATGCCGGGATGCCACTGTGCATGATGGCCTGGGCCAGCGGAGGTGCTCCCCCAGTGAGCTTTTGGTCGCCGAGCCATCGCGACCACCAATGTGGGATTAGGTTCCAAAAGGGCGTCGTTGGAACCAGGCTGACGTAGAGCGGGTCCAAGCGGCTGAAGGTGTCCATGTAGCGAATGTTTGCCTGGCGCCAAGTGCGGGTAATAGCGGCGAGTTCATCATGGGGAATTTCTTGGCCCTGTCGAAGAGCTGTGTCAACTCGGTCGCGCAGAATGCCGAGTTCGAGGAGGATGATGCGAAAGTCCCAAAAGTGACGGTAAGCTTCCTCAGTTGGGAATTGATCTTGAGGAGGAACTGGTTGAAGGACGACGGGGTGAAGTTGGATGCATTCGATAGTCCAAGACAACAAATTGAGGGTCCAATGAAGCCACATCATCTCAGGTAAAGGTCCGAAAAGGGGGACCGCCTCGTTCACTGATCGTGGGAAAGCCTGGGTACGACATGGTGCGGGTTCGAGAACTTCCAAATGGCTGAAGAGTGGGTGAAGAATCTTGGCGAACGAACGGTCGATAGACGGGGGAAGGGAACTATCTGGGAAACCGCACAAGGGGGAAAATCGTGGAAGAATCAGCGCCCGTTTTTTCTCTCTGCGCGGGGAGTGGTGGACGAGAATCTACCGTCTGAAGAGGAGGGAATGGGAGGGACGTGGGATGGGTGGGGTGGTTGAGGAGCTGTGTCTTCTTTGCTTGTGGAATCGCCAAGTTGGGAAGGTGCTGCAATGGGACGTAGGGAGCGGGAATGAGTCCTGGTGTTGTAACATGGTCAATGGTGGCGGTGCCCAAACTCCTCGCACAGGTGGTGGATGTGATGGTGGTCGGGGTTTTGTGACTGGCCGTTGAGGTGGACCTGAGGCTGGGGGTTGGCTCGCTGAGCCCTTGGCGGTGGTAGTAGGCCGTTGGCGGACAGGGGCCTTGGGGAGGCGCTGGGATTGTGCCGCAGTGGAGACCGGCGGTGGAGGGGGATGTGGGGTTGCAACAGTGATGTTGATAGGTGGTGGACGAGAGAACAGTGGGTGTAACTGTCTGGGGGGAGAATGTTGGTGGCCAAATAGGTGAGTGAGACCGTGGGGTGACCAACATAGGTGGTAAACTCCACATGGAACTGGTGTAGGATGTACCGGGGTCAACGTAGGAATGGAGTGTAGGTGGAGGCTGAATGGCCGGTAGGTGTCGAAGTCGATGTGTAGTGGAGAGGTGGACGGTGCAGAGGTGGTTGAAGTTGAGGTACAGGAACTTGCATTGTTGGCATCGATCCATAAGGAGCTGAGGGTGCCGTCAATGGTGGAGGGCTGAGAGGACCCTATGGTGCGGTTGAGCTCGTCGTCGGGGAAGCTTGAGAAAGCCACTGGTAGTTCATGGCATGGCGTCCCGGTGGAAATGGATCAGGATCGTACAAGACAGCAAGAAAGTGCGACATGGTCATGCGTGCAGCCTGCCTTGATTAATTAGCGAAGTGAACGTGGCATGTACATGACATGTACATGAATGTGTGAGAAATTCCAAAATGGAGTTGATCTCAGTAAGCCCTGCGGCATAGAATCAGTGGTATCGTGCATCGCCGCCGATCAAGGAGAATCAAGAAGTTCAGGATCGCAGAACGGAATATTCAGAAGGAATCCCCCACGATCTGGGTCTGTGCACATGCGGCGCCCCTTGATGGGGATCACACCACAGCCCTCAGTGGGACCCTGTAGAGCTGGTGTCAGTACGAAGTCCCACTCTAGATGATTACATTACCCGCTGCATTGTAGACCTTGACTTGCAAACGGAAAGGTGAAAGAATCCGCTTCAACTGTATTGTAAAACAAGAAGGGTGAGACGGAGAAAGTTGAAAAATGCAGGTACGTGAGTCAGGCGTCCCTGACTCGTATCACAAGAAACGTGCAGCGTCTTCGTTGGTCGCTGACTGCACGAATCCCCAGCGACCCCCTGCTGCTGTGAAGTATAGTGTTGTGAGAGGTCTAAAAGCACAAAGATCGAAATAGTCGTAAAGAGAAAAGTGAAAATCCTTGGAAACAGGCGTTGACACACGCACACACACATACACACACACACATACATATATATATATATTGACGTTTGACGTTACATTTGCACACGCATACATGTCTACGTGAAGTCCCCACTCACGCCTTGAGCGAGGGGCCTCTGGTGGTGCCTCCGGCACTTTTGAACACCAGTTGCCAGTGGAATGCGTCGATGATTCAACATTGATTCCAAGTGTACAGGTCCAAAATGGCCGAGCATGGAAGCCCTTGTTTTGAAGCAGATTCAACGTTATCAAAACGTATAATGTGTAGATTGTGGTGCCACTGTGGTGATATTTGTGTTTTGTGTTTGTGCAGCCTGTCCTCAGTATGCTTCCATGCAGACCTTGGGACCCTTGTGCCTGAATGGTGGTGACATCCAGGACGAGCGCTGTGCCTGGAGGTGATGCGACGACCTGAGGTACGAGTGGTAAGTGACACAGGTTTCCTGGCAATTGGTATGGGCGAACTTTAAGAGAGAGACCCCCAACTAACTAGTCTATTTAACTTCATCCAGGGTGTTTTTGGGAGGTCTCCCTATTTTCACTTGAACCAAAATGATCTTGTTCTTCTTTCATCAGGGCGCACCACCCAATGGGTGCAGAATGGTCTTCGAAAGCGCTTGCAAGAACTGGTTTCTGCACGAGAGAAGCCTCCGGCTTCCAATGGTTCATCCCTGGTTCGCACTTGCCGGCCATAAGAGCCTGGGTTGCAGCTGTGCAACACTCAGCTCCTTGCGCTTTTGTTAGCTGGCCCAATGCTTGTTGTTGTGGCCGTCCAACCTGCATTGTGCCACTTAAGGTAGGCATGAAAATTCGATGCAAAGCAAGTGCGTCGTATGTGGATTTGTGGTCTGTGAGTGAGGCTGTTGCAGATTGCTGAGTGAGGAGTAGATGCAGAGATACCCGGAGCTGGCTGGACTTGCATCGGCAGATTTTTTTGTGTTATTTTTTGTTGGGCACCGCCTCGGAAGAGTTCTTGCTGATAACAGCTGATAGTATGTCAATTGCAAGACCTGATTTATGAAACGGTCCATTTCCAGCCCGTTTGGCTTGTGGCAGCGCCGAAGCCTTTGGTTTTCCGTCCTGACTTCCTTTCCGTCCCACCCGAAAATTGCACTGCGCAGAGGACCTCAAGGATAGTGAGTAAGTGGTTTGCCAAGGAACTATTTGCTGAAAACATTTTTGCTAAGTTCGACTTCTGCAAACTATTTAGGACATGCCTTCAAGTACCCCGGCCTTTGCCTGCATTTACCCATTATGAAACACACTGTAAGGCCAAGGCGTGACATCACCACACATGGCTGGGGGCAACATATCAGAGTTGATCGTGACCATGTAAACGAGCCGTAACTGAGCTGGCCCTGAAGAGGCGGCTGAAATCCGAGCAAGGAGTGTTCGGATGACCCGTTCTCCCCTCTTAACTGGTTCGAAGATTGTGAGGCCTTTACTTGTCAGCTGCATGCTGATCCAGAATTCTTGCTCTCACTTTTGGCTCTAAACTTTAAACATGACACTGCAGCTTGCAGACAGAAAGCCCCGCAAGAAAACTGAAAAGGACACTGTTGCACCATGATTGTTTCCATGAACTTGGCTTTAGTATTTCCTGAGGAGCACACCGCACGCAGCACAGACTGCGCATACTTTGCGGGTGAGTAACGTACGGCAAGTAACATCAAACCAGGACGTCTTGATATTCCAAGAAGAAAGGCAACTTAAGGACTACCACAAGACGTGCTCCGTTGGACGTGCTTGCTGCAATGGAAGTCAACGGAGGGACGCACCTTATCAATGGGCTTCTGACTGAAAAACCACTGCTGCCCAGGGTAATTGAGTTTGTGAAGGCATCAGCAGATGCAGGACATTCTGTGACCAGGGACAAGCACAAGGAGGATGCGGACGACGAACCGCCAAAGCCACAATTCTATCTGTTCTCGCGAGAGCGTTTGGTTTCATTATTGCATGAATCTAGCCCCAGAAGGGTTGGGCGTGGCGTGGATTACGAAATCTTGGCAACACTTGCTTCTTCAACAGCGTGTTGCAAGTCCTCACTTACACTAGTCCGTTTCAAAACCTACTGCTGTCAAAACGGAGGACTGAACCATGCATGCCATTGGGCCATTGGGCATTCTTTCTTTCAATTTCTGTCTTGGCAGGTGCTCAGCCAGGACGCCACTAATTTAACCAAAAATCGGGGGGAGTTTCGGGATTGAAGGTTCAGCTACAAGTCGTGTGTTTTTTGTGCTGGCTGCATGAAAGTCACAGACGAAACACACAAATTGCAAACGGCACATTTTTTTGTGCTCGACGCCTAACATCAACCTATTTTTGCCCAGATAGCTGCAGGCTATATATATATACGCATATATGTATGGGTTTTAGTTCCTCAAGGGTGTGGCTCTGGATCGGCGTTTTGTGTTTGGTTGCTGCTGCTCACGTCATGCCAGGATCATGGCATGGCAGGGACCTCATGTCATGCCAAGGGTGGAGGCATCTTCTGCCAGGAATGACATCACATTTCATGCCAGGATGACATCATGTCGTGCCAGGGGTGACATCATGTCATATTGTGTATGACAACGTGTTGTGCAGCAATGGTGATAATGTCCTTTGGGCAGCTTTGGCTAGTCCTTGCCGGTCTTGCAGTTTAACGTTTGTGTTAGGCAAAGTGGGCATATTGGTGGGCTGGTTTGATGGTGCGCGCTGCGGTGACAGCTGTCCGTGCCGTGTCCTTTAAACCTACACGTCCGTCATCTGGGGTTTATGCCGGTGTAATTGGTAGGAATTCGTAGTCTCATGTGCCGCTTTGAAGTTTCAAGGTTGGCTTCAACTTCATTTTTTGTTATCCAAAGCATAGCAGCCGACGAGTGCTTAGTGAGTGCTGCCTTGCCCCTGAGCGAGCCAAGGCGTGTTCCCTGCAACGGTGCAAACCGCCCCATCCTTTGAATGGGTCGCAAGACTAAAAGCGTAGGTGTTCGCTAAATTTTTCCTTGTTTGGAACACGACGGCTGGTTGCCCAGTTCATGCATCGCGTGCGTGGATGACAAACATAGGGTGGATAGAGATGGGCCCTTAGCATCGGCGTCATCAGTGTACTCATGCGGTCGTCCAGCTCAATGGGGGTTCGGTCGAACTTCCTCAGCCCCTCCATCATCTTAGGGATGCTTGGAAAGTTGGGATTTGGGACCGGTTCATTCAGTGCAATAGACATGAAGCTCCTGGATTGGCTAACACCACGGTTGATGATTTGTTGTCTCTTGATTTGTGCTACGACAACGCGAGTTGTCGTTCAGCCGCCACCTCGGCAGCAGTGAGCCCTGCTTGGTACCGGAATAGGCCCGACTTTCATTCTAAGTGTCTGTAGTGCAATGAGCTTGGAAGTTGGAGGCACATTTGCGCATATGTAAGGCCGTGGAAGCCAGACTTGGGTGGGGTCAGGGTCGTTGTCGCACCCTGAGGTGAAGTTATGACTCTCTTGTGTGCGCTGCTTGCATTGAGCCATGCGCGCCTTAAAAGTCTACTACTACTTACTACTACTACTACTACTACTACGACTACTACTGCTACTGCTACTGCTACTCCTACTGCTAATGCTACTGCTACTGCTACTGCTACGACCACCACGACTACTACCACGACTACTGCTGCTACTTCTGCTACTGCTACTGCTACTCCTACTACTCCTACTACCACGACTACGACGACGACGACTACTACTACCACCACCACCACCACAGCTGTCGGCTTTTGGGCGCCACGGAAATAACCACAACCCGAATCACGCTAGCCAGCTCCGCACTAGTAAAAGCAGAAGTAGAAGTAGAAGTAGAAATAGGAGTAGAAGTAGAAGTAGTCGTAGCTGTAGTAGGAGTAGTAGTCGTCGTCGTCGTCGTGGTCGTCGTCGTCGTCGTCGTCGTTGTAGTCGTGGTAGTAGTAGTAGTAGCAGTAGTAGTAGTAGTAGCAGGAGTAGTAGTAGTAGTAGTAGTAGTAGTAGTAGTAGTAGTAGTAGTAG